>VWZV01014821.1:71132-109166 GCA_013397155.1 Irena cyanogastra | reverse complement strand
GCCAGCACACGGCAGAGAGAAACAGCCAGGTGCGTGGTTTGGCTTGCCAATGCAGCGCTTCTGTTTGCATGGGATCCAAGGTGAGAGCAAGGGAAGGGTCAGTCTGCATGTGATGTTCGAAGGATTTTATTCTTTCTTTCCTCCAAAGAGGCAGCGGCAAGTGACCCCGGGCTACGCCCAAGATGGGGTTATAAAGAGGGCAGTTAACTGGGGGATTAGCCAATGAAGGGGCTACAGGGGAGGGATGAGGGGCGGCAAAGGGCAAATGGGAGAACTTAGGGTTGGAAAGAGGGTCTAATGGATGAATCGCCTGTGAAAGTTTGGGTGATTGATACAGAAGGCTCCTGAAGAACCAGGGCATGGCTGGGGTGACAGACAAAGGGAGAGGGAAGATTGGCAGGTACATATTTGTTAAAGTGGTGGGGAGAAGGGTGATTGACATGTCTGACAGGCAGGTGAAACGGCGGGAAACCTCGGACAAAGGGGCTCGGGGAAGGATCCACTCTGGGAAGGACAGGGGGTACACAGGGGCAAACCATTTTATAACTAATTAACATAGAAATGCCTTAATATAATAGAACAATCAAATAAACTCAAAAAGAGAACACCACAGGTGATAAAAGAGAAATAAAAATTTTTGCATTACTGTTCTAATCTTTGAATCAAGCAGGGCAATCACAAGTCAGGTTTTCTCTAGGCCTCCAAGTCAAAGTTTCTCCCAGCAATTAACTGAGTTTTGACACACACATCTCTTCTTTGTGGCTGTCTGAAAATTGACATGCATGCCACAGTTCTTTAGTTTTAAAAAAGATCTTTTTAATTTTTACTTTCAGCACTAGAATCATGTTCAGCTGTACTCCTCAGTCCAGGTAAGAATTTCTCGAAGCATCCAGAACTCCACTATGGAACATGTTCTTTTATTTACTCTTTGCCTAGACAACTAGTTAACTTTTTATGTAACTAGCCCTATTGTTTGAAAAAAAAAGTCAGACAGCAGGCAGTCATATTTCTCAATATGTACTTTCTTTTCGGCTGAAAGATAAAAAAAAATGTATGCACAAAATAGTCAGTAAGAGACTCCTTCCATTGCATCTAATGTTTCTGGGAGGTGACATTTGAAAACTCTCACCACCTCATTAAAACTTCTCTTCAAGAAATTAGTTTGAAAGTAGTAGTTTGTTGTAGTAGTCATCTCCCAAATAGGTTCTGTTTCATATTCTTCAAAGGATACGTGGCATTCTTAAATTAGGCACAGAAATTTCTTATGGTCCCCTTCTCTGTGTCCCATTCAGTCAAAAGTCAGGAAAGAGGGCAGGTATTGTGATAGAGTTCACAGGTGACTGTAAGAGTGTTGACACAGAACTTAGAAGTAAGGCAATAAGAGCTCTTAAGAGTCTTTGAAGAACATTTATGATCAAGATAGAGAAGTTGGCTATGTTTTTTAAGCAGTCTAAGGCAGAAGCAAATGTTTCTTACAACATTGTTAAAGACCCTTCTGAATGAATATTCTGATCTGTGGAATAAAAATTGTTACCAGCATCAAAAGCTTTATTTGTGTGACTGTATCTATCAAAATTTGAATTAGATAAAACTGCACTCAGCTAATTTGTTATATTTTTGAATGCATGTGGATAAAAATGTGATATATTTTGCTTCTTTTAAAACTACATTAGCTTGCCACAGCTCAGTATCAAGTAAAAACTTTTTTTCTTTACTAAGAAAAAATAGGTGGCATGTCTCATCAGTACACAATACACAATCAGTATTCATCAGAGTACATAGATTAATTTGTACAAAATAAAATACTTATTCAGCTGGCAGTAAAGCAAGCAAGCTTACAGCAAAGCAGAAAGTAAGGAAAATGGTGGGATGCTGATAGCTACAAATACAAGAAATTAGTGTATTTGTGAAATACAAAAGGTACTTTCTGTTCTGAAATCATATTGGCGTGGTGTTTTAAGCACTTGTGTAGAAGCAGCATAAGCCAAAATTCCAGATTTCACTTTTCTAGATTGTGAGTTATTTTTTTCCTTTATTTATTTTCTGCCCACATATTTGAGCAGCAATTATTCAGAGTAAACACAGGAACCTGAAGCTGCATTTTGAGATGGATTACAAAAATGGCATTATGTCTGTAATAATTTTATTGTCAAAAATACTATAAATTCTTTAAACAGGATTTATGAACAGATCCAATATGCATTCATATAAAGCTAACCACTTTTTACAGTTGTGTTTCTCACATTTATTCTTGAAAGTGCATTGCCCTTTCAAAATATTTTATCTTATAAACAAGTGAAATGTCCAATTTCAGACACTATTTAGGCTAACTATACCCAAGGCCACACTCCAAAAGAGGATCAAGGATCAATTACTTAGTTTATTTTCTTTGTCTGCTTTTTATTTTTCTTTATTATATATTGCAATTAGTTTAATTCAGGAGCATAAGAGTGGCTCAGAATGCAACAGCTTTTTTAAATGGTACAAAAGCTTTTTAGATTTTCTTTCTAAATAAAGCGCTTAACCAAGATTATGTAATGAGTTATTGACAAGAATAAATCCTGTCAAAACAATATTTTTCTATCTTCAGCTTTCTCATAACATATCAAGGAACCAAAGACCTACTGACCATTGCTCTTTGCAATAGTGCTTTTTTACTGATATATTAACCTGTAAGCAAAGTGAAGAAACCATAATATTGGAAGAAAAAAGTGCAGATTTTTATAAAATCTGTTTCATCTTTATCACTGAAATGGAGTAATTATTCCTTTTCACATAGAGGTTTATTATTCTGCTAAATACGTGCACATCTTAGAATGGGAAACAATGAAAATTGCTGGTTTTGTTAAAATATTGACAAAATGAGGTAATGATACAATATTGTAATTATACTGCCACAACAAAGATCAGCATTATATATACTATAAAAGCAGAAGTAATTCTTTACATTCTCTCCTTGAAAGCTCTTTTCATAGATCTAATTCTCTCTTTGAGAAAGCAGAGGTCTGACTTCTGTCAGGAAATTCAGCTGTAATGTTTCCCTTTTTACATGGTATTTTTTCTGTATTTTGTGTTCAGAGGAGATAACTGCCATCCTTTTCAGAATAGAAGAGTAGGTAGCAATCAATATTTCCAAAAAAGCTTAGGGAACATACTGCTTTTGTGTGTCTTATGGTGTCTTTTGATACTGCTGGAGAGTTTTTGTTCTCTTCAGTAATCTAGCCAGAGACTTGACCCTATCCTTCCTTTAAAATGAATGACTTCTTTAATTCTTCTTTTCTGAGCACTGCTGTGCTTGAGAGCAGACGTTTTGGGTATATGTGTTGACTGAAAACGTTCCTGAAACTCTGAGCAAAGGAACTGCTTCTTATTGTTTGCTTTATCACACGTTCAAGGAAAAAGAACTTTAAATTCTTTGCAAACACATAGGATTGAGAAAAAACAATGGACAAAAAGAGTTCCCAAAACACTGAATTCCTCTTTTGATTTCTTGCTTAATGGAAGTAAACTGCAACCTACTCACAGGTATTTTAGAGAGTTCTTCTTCCTCTACTACTGTGCTTAGACCCTGTTGTGAAATGCTGAATAAGGGTAAATTAGCACAAGCAGAAAACTGCTGAAATGCAGATGTGCTCCTTCTAGCATCCATTTCTCTAGTTTAGCGTAAGCCAATATACTCTCTATGGTTCTGTATTATGGCATTGTGTGTATGGCATCTTAAGAAATCAATTCTTATATTAAAATGTAAAAAAAGGAATCAAAATGTGATTTTTACATTAAAGGTTAAGATCGATGGTATCAAATCTGTATGATAAAATATGTGTCTAAAAAACTAAGTTAGACTTCTCAAAACTGCCTTTCTGAGGTGAATGGAAGAGGCAAATCTGCTTTAACATTACAAAAAAAGCTATCTGTCCTTGCCTGTCTGTAATTTGCAAAGCACCTGATCTTTTTCAATAGGTAGAAGGTAGAATTTCTGCTAGTCCCATGTTATACCATTTAAAAAAACTATCTTCCCTAATATATTGCTTTTAAATATGACAGACACAACTACAGCTTGAAAATGACTAGATGTTAACTCTTGCTTTTCTCTGGGTGATGTCTTCCTCACTATCAAAAATTTCTAATGCTTAAATGGTAATGTGAAAGTCTTCATAGAGGCAGTCATGTTAAGATACATCGTTTTTAGAGCTCAACATGGGATTTTGTTCTGTTTGTGAACATGTATAGATTTCTTCTGTTATATTGCATTTAGTAGTACAAACCCTAGGAAAATTATTCTTTTGCATGCATGTCTTCTATCTAGCCAATGAAAAGCTTATGAATTTCCACTTTTAATCTATATTGTCAAAAAAACTACCATCCTGTATGTAAAGCAGTTTTAAAAATCCATAAAGGCTGCAAAAACGTCTTACAAGGTAAAAGTGCTTTGGAATGTATCTGCTTTGGATAAAGCAATGTTTTTTACTGAAGAATGCTTTTTCACCAAATATGCTTTTGAAAGATCTTGAACAGATCTTGTCCAACTTTCTACTGAACCCTCCTGAGGGTAGGGATGATGCTGTGAACCTTGAGTTCTGGACCCATAAAATTATGTCTTTGTTCCTTCTGGGGCAAACGTCCTCAATGGATCCTGCAGGGTGCCTGACCCTAGAGCTGGTGCACCTGGTAGATCTTCCCAGAGAGTGCTTGCTCATACAGCATTTCTGTAGTTCTGTGGGGCACAAGTGCATAATCATCAGCTTACTGACTGTTATTGCCATCAGAACTGTCATGATCCTAAATTTCACCCAGAACTTACAGTATCCAAGGAGTTTCTAGTTTACTGAAAAATTACTTCTATCCAACTTAAACTGAAACCAAATTAAAAACCAGGACAAAATACAGCATATTCTAAACACTGACTTTTCCATCAAAGTAAAAAAGTATTTTAGATAGGGTGTTCATAGGAAACTGTGTTCATTTGATTCGGTTTTTTTCCCAAGAGTACACTTACCTGACTCAGCAAATAAAAGTTGCTTTGACATTCTTATTTTTTTCTCTTCCTTCAACACATCACATCAAGCTTCATTTAATCCACACTAATGAATATTTACACTGAATAAACACAGATTAATATTCTCCTTGGATTTTTCTCTGGTGGTATCATTTTAGATTTAGTTTTAAAAACATTTAAGACTATTTTATTTCAACATCCATGTAATAGAGATAGTTATTATTATTATTTCTAATCTATTGCTAGAAAACTGGAGATTCAGGGAGCTAATGTCAAAGTCACTGGTTTTGGTTTCCTAATATAAAGTATCAAGATGGAATCTGATTTCTTAAAAGTTCCTATTCTTGGTAGTGGACAAACAGCATCAAGGTTATTAGGGTATAGAAAATATTGTGCCGTCTAGTTATTTTGATTGTCAGCTGATTTTTTTGTGTGTTATCATAGAACCATAGAAAAAATTGAATGATCTTTAAGAATCATTGAGTGCAGCTCTCTGCTTTTCACAGGAAAACCTGAAACTAAATGATATGGTTTTGTCCAGATGCGTCTTGAACTCTGACAGGCTCGGTGGAATGACCACTTCCCTGAGGTGCCTGCTGCAGTGACCAAATCCAAAGGTTTTCAGTGAAGAACATTTTCCTAATGTCCAATCTGAATTTCCCCTCATATGGCTTCATTCCATTTCCTTGTTCCTGTCACTGGTGACAAGAGAGAGGAGACCAAGAGCCTCCCTTGAGGAAGTTGTGGTCTGTGAAGAGGACACCCACTGTCAATACAGACTAAATAGACCCTTGGCTGAAAATGCCTGAGTTTTTTGTCTCCACAATTATTCTAAAATATTTGGGTTCATACCATGTTAACCTTCCCTGACAACACCCTGTGACTGTTGTTCAGGGAGTCCATCTGCTTCTCTAGAATATATAAGTCAAGCTGAGGATCCAGAAAATTATAACTGAGGTCCAACACCTTTGGGTTCTTTTTTTAGTTGCAGTTCTCAATTTCTTCTTTTTCCATTGGTTTATGCTATTCTTTCATGGTAATTTGAGTAATTTTTCTGCTGCAGAGGTCTCAACAAAGTACAGAAACAGTATGAATTTCATGACTAGCTCATCTCAATATATGAAGAATTCAAGTTCATTCTCATTTGAAAGAAGTTTCTTTCTTGACATATTCTAGAAATGATTGCAAAAAAGACACTATTTTCCACAAAAGAACAAGACTGATTTATTTTTCCCCATGTTTTCCTCATTATTACAATCTCAAGAAAAATCACTGTATCTTAAAATTGGTGTAATCTATGTAATCTGAACCGAAGATTTTTAAATTTTGAACCTGCAAGCATTGTTTTTGTGTATAAAAATCTGATACACATTATAATAGAGGGAATTGTTTAGATTTATTGCTGTTGAAGCAGTTTTGTGAGCTATAAGGGCTATCAAAAATGTGTACAGCTGCACATGATTTAGTAATTACCAGTGTCCAAAGCATCTATCTTTGGCAGATGTTTCAGAAGCTGCTAATTTTAAATTGCACCAAAAAGAATCTTGCATTTAAGGGAACACTTGGTTTTTCTGAAATGTAAAATTATTAGCTTAACTTCTACAGTGTTTTAAAAGTTTTGTGGTTTTTTCAATAAAAAATGTTTAAATAAGCAAAACGCTCTTCTGTTAATAGGAAAATTAAGTAAAATGATATATTCATGTCAATCTGTGTTTGAATAGTGGTTTCCTTAAATTAATGAAAGAAATTCTATGCTTTGAAGTTGATGTGTCTACCCTTAAAAACCTGTAAAACGATTCTAAGTTTTACTCTTGCTAACATGTGCAAAAATTTGTGAACAATTCAGGCAAACTTCAGGCCCATGAAATAATTTCAAACTGTTGTCTAGAAACTGTGTACAAGACTCATGCAGTGTGACCTTTATGCAAAAAACAAATTAAAAATAACATTTTTCTACTACAGCTTGAATTTTAAAATGGTACTAATGCAAAGCTTCCCATTGCAATAAGGTGTTAAAAGATCAGTGCAGGATGATTTGGCATTCTGACATGGACAATTTGACTCTTATTTCATATTATTGTGTTAATTATGCTGATGCATCTTTTCATTGCCGTCATTCACAGACCAAAGTGAAAATCTGCAATAATACTGTTTGAACAGGGGGTGGGATGGGGCAGGTGGTTTACTGGTTTCATTGGTAGGGTTTTTTTGTTTACTTGCTTGTGGGTTTTTTGGCTGAGAATAGCTTATAATTTTCCTGAAGGTGTCATAAAGAGCAGCAAGATTCTCTTCCCTAATTAATTGAATTTTATTTCAATGCCATGAGGTAACTTCCATCCATCGTGTGATCTTACCTACGAATTTTGTCTTTGCAGTTTGCTGGGTTAAATCCAGCTACATTAACAATGTTAAACAAGGTTCATCTAGGCAATTATACAGTACTACTGCCAGAAAATAACTTAGAAGAGCTTTTATATTTCACTAAGTCTTTGGAGTTGTCTGTAATTTCTGCTAAAGTAGCTACAGCAATATGTAGCATTTTAATGTATCTTAGGACACAAATTTTGAAGGTGATAGTCAACAGTAAAATAATGTACTTTATTTTTACATTTTTTTGACATTTGTTGTATTTTATGGCTCCAGGTACATAATTTCAATTTGGTACAGGATATGTGAGAATAGAAGTCAACAATTTTCAGGTCAGAAAATATGGAAGGAAATTACAGCAATTTTTTAAAATTCAGTCTAATTTTAAATTTTTTCACCTGGCTTCCCTCTGGACATTAATTTCTGAGTAAGAGTAATGCAATATAAACAGAAATGTATTCATTCTAAAAGGATTTAAGAGTGCCTTTTCTTTATGATCTACTAGTAATGGAAAATTTTTACCTTAGCTCTAGATTACATCCTTTTGAGGACTACTTTTAAATCAACAAATTGGGGTAAAGCATATAAGTAGTTAACCTAACAATGCTATATTGAACATGATCCATTTCCTTTTTTCAAGAAATGGCAATTTATTAACATTCTTATCTAAAATGGAATATCTGACCCTATTAATATGGCACTCAGATAATTTGCATTAAACCATCACTATCCATTTTATTATTAGTTATTGTAAATTTAACATGTAATATGGTGTGTAAATCAGGTTTATTTTCTAGCACATTAAGCTAAGAAAAGGAGAAAAAGCACACACTCCTGCACAACCCCTTACAGAATCATAATTGTCTAGCTGTCTGCTTGCAAAGCAAATCAAATTCACACTTAAAGTATTTGGTCACTTTTATATTTATTCTGATTGATATGTAATGAAATTAATCATGTCCAAAAACTAAAATATATGTTACTGCACATGGCATGTTCAATAAAAACATTACAATTAAGATATAACACATTTAATTTACGTGTTAATAAATCAGAAATAAGGCAATTAAAAACTTCTGAATTACATTGGAATTAACTGAGTCCCATACACAATTCAGAACATGGAATTTTATAAAACATGTGTTGTGGTTTAGGAATGGTATTTCAAAACTTGGTGTTCCTGCTTTAACACTCCTCTGTTAACTGCCCTGTTTCCCTGTTCCCTGTCCCTGATGGTAAGATGGAGAAGAAAATTGAAGGCACAAAAGTGAAAGATCACAGGCTGAGATAAGAAAGATTTACTGAAAACAGCAAATGAAATAAGAAAACAAATGGTAGCAGTAACAGTATTAATAACAGAGCATACAAGAAAAGAGGTGAATGATTCACACACAATTGCTCATCATGTGGAGTCTGACATTACCCTCAAGCAGAAAGGACTGCTTCTGTGAGGTGTGGGATGGTCTAAATGATATCCAGGTGCTGGTCATGACCCTCCTGACTACTGCAAGAATTAACCCTATCCAGGCTGGAACCAGGACAATATATGAAATGAAACAGACTTTATCAGACTGTTTATGGCTTGGCAGTGAAAATTTTCTCCTTCTGCCTCCTTAGCTTTCAACCTGAATGCGCACTTCTATTGTGCCTTGCTGTGTGCTATCTTTCACTATGGGGATTGAACATGATTGAGAAAAATTTAATGGACTATATGCATAACTAACACAAGCCTTCAGCACCAGAGTGGATAACAAATTGCAATCCTTTGGCTGCAGTAAAAGCTATCTGCAGAGCCACAGAAACCCTAGGCTAACCTTACTAAAGAATATCTGCTTCATCTTTATTTTCTCACATGAGTTGCAGAGCTTCTTTAACGACCATGATGTCCTTGGTTATGACCTTTATAGTGGAGCCAGACTCTCCAGAGAAAAGGTGGTAAATAGAATTCTCTAAAATGCCAACTGGCAATCTATGGATCTTGCTTTAAAACTACAGAATATGAAGAAAGCCATATTGCATGAAAAATTCTAAAGAGTTTATGCAATTTTCTATTATAATATGTAAATAAGAATAAATATTTAAGTAAATATATTAAGATATTTAAGTAAAGATGCCATCTAAATTTCAAGGCAAATTGGAAGATAATATTTTGCATAGACTCTCTCATAGGTCTTTGAAATTCTAGAAATTATATAATTTAAATTCTGCTTTCACACTCCATTTTTACAAAAGCTTATGTTTTGCTTGCACTTTTTTTGGTGTGCATTAGAGGGAATTTATTATTCTCTCTTATCCTTTACACCTTTCATTCTGCCTCAGATCCAGCGATTTTTTTTGTTGTTGTTTTCATTTGATACCTATCTGTTTACATATTCTGCTCTAATTTAAAGGCTAGACTTCAGAATATTCAACATCTCAAATGAAAAAAAAAATATACAAAACACAAAAAAACCCAGCCATCCTCCCCAGCAAAATTCCAGAGGTTTTATGTTTCTATATGAAATTAATATATCTGTAAGACATGGACACATTGTTAAACATTCCTTATGTCATATATCCACAAATATTTTATCTAGCCTGAATGGTTGGGACTGGAGGTTGGGTAAGGAATGACAGTATATCAAGCACTGCACAAGACACATTGCATGTGTGCATTGCTTCCCACAAATGCACAGAGATATTTTGCTGAGTTCCTGACTTCTAAGAACGCTTGAGAAATTTTCTACATTTACCAGTGAAAATTGAACATACCTTTTGCTAAAATCGATTATAACAGTCTCATCGGGCGGGTTGGAATACAGATAACAGTGACTGCTTACAGCAGCTACAGTGGTGTGAACTTTATGGCACTCTCATGCAATTGTATGAACATCTGCTTTTATTGCTTTCCCAGTTCCCTGCTTTGCAAAATGTGAACAGTGTTTTCCTATTATGTTCTGTACTAAGCAAAGCCATCAATTTTAAGCATCTTTGTCACATGTGCTGCAGAATGAAATAATTTTCTTTTCTCATCAAACAATCTGTATAATTAGAGTACTTTTAGCTATCTGCATCAAACAATTAGCGTATTAATTGCTGAGGGTTGGACTATACTAGTGAGCATGTAAGAAAAATTTTATAAATGTGATTACGTTGTTGCAAGAGTAATGAACAGGAATGGTATTTCTATAGACAATGAATCTTTTTCTCCAGAACTCAGCGACAAAGATTTTCATTATAGATAGTCAGTTGTTTATCCTCATGGGATATTTCCCTTTCCTATATCTCAGCTTCCTCTTTAGATTTAAAAGACCTAGTTCTGACCTGGCTTATTTGGTTCTTATGCTATAGGAAATAAATTGATTTTTAAAAGGTTGATCTAAGAAGCGAAAACTGGTAGCTTGCTGTAGCCCAGAGTGTTTTGTACCTGTTCTGAGAGTTCACTGAAAGCTAGTCCCTTGTCTTGCAGATTCTCAACAAATAAGTATGGAATGCACAGCAGCAATGTTCCCAGGTTTGCTGACAGACACTTAGCATATTATTCTAGTCATTTAGGAACACATCTGGAGTGTGCATACTTTTGTATGTACATTGCACATTAGTTAAACTGAGAAGTCTGCATTGTGCTTCAAGATAGCTCTTCTAGGTTCCCCTTGCAAGCTTAACTATTCCATCATCATCCAAAAGTATAAATTTAGCAGTTTCACCTGTGAAAGGTCAGGCACACAAGCAAATATTCTTGAGACAACAGCCTTTGATCATCATGCTGATATTCACGACATAATAGAATGGTCTGGTTTGGAAGGAACAGCAAAGATCACCTAGTTCAGGCCCCCTCCCATGGGCAGTGACATCTTTCAGTGGTTTGGTTTCCTCAGAGCTCCATCCTGCCTGCCCTTGAACACTTCCATGGCTGGGTCACCCATACCTTGTCTGAGCAACCTGTTCCAGTGCCTCATCAGCCTCACAGTAAAAAATTTCTTCCTAATCTATGATAAACCTATTCTCTTTCAGTTTGAAGCCATTCCTCCTTGTCCTGCCACTAAACGCCCCTGTAAAAAGTCTCTCTCCATCTTTCTTGTATCCCCTTTCACGTGCTGGAAGGTCACGGTTAGGTGACCCAAAACCTTCTCTTTTCCAAGCTGAACAATCTCAATTCTCTCAGCCCTCCCTCGTATCACTCTAATTGCCTTGGTGTCATCCTCTGGACTTGTTTTGACAGGTTGATATCCCTCATCTACTGGGGACCCTAAAACTGCATGTAGCACTGCAGCTGGGATCTCACCAGGGCAGAGCAGAGCAGAGCAGAGCAGACAATCCTCTCCCTTGCCCTGCTGGCCATACTGCTTTGGATGCAGCCCAGGACATGTTTGGTTTCTGGGCTGCAAGTGCATTTTGTCAGGTTGTGTCCAGCCTCTCACCCACCAGCCCCCCAAGCTCTCAGCAGAGCTGTTTTCAATCTGTTCATCCCCAGCCTGTGTTGATACCAGGGATTGCCCCAGCTCAGGTGCAGCACCTGGCATTTGGTCTTATTAATCCTCATGAGATTCCCATACTCCCACTTCTTGATATAGTCCAGGTCCCTCTGGCATCCTGACCTTCAGGATGACACCCTGACCTTTGGGTGTGTAAACCGCAGCATTCAGCTTGGTGTCATCCACACATTTGCTGAGGGTGCACTCAATGCCTCCCTCATTAATGAAGATATTAAATAACACTGGTGCCACCACTGAGGGCCACCACTTGTCACCGATGTCCATTGTGACCCTGAGCCATTGACTGCTAACATAATTTGGGTTTCTTTTAAGGAGAATTGCCCAGCTACTGTATAGCAGTACTGTGACTGGCGCATGTACAGGAGCAAAAATATCTGCCTTTATAGTGTCTGTTTTCTCTGTATGCACTTTTTTATCTTAAAAAAAATAAATTATCTTTTTCAATTTTAAACACAGAATGCATTAAGCATGCTAGTATTTGTATGTGTCTTCCTGAGTGAAAGACTGGCAGAGTGGAGCTCTGCCCAGTGGAGAGGAGCTTTGCAAAGGCAGTATCAGGAGTTTAAAGGATACTCTACTTTCAGACACGCAAAGAAAAGAATCCATTCTTACATAGTGATATTATAAAAATAGCATCTTAGCTACATTTAAAAAGAGACTGATACACTATTGTCCAGGAGATTCAGAAAAGTTCTTTAGAGACCAATATCGGTTAGACATGATTTAAATATTTTGATGAAATACTAAAAATTACTGTCTATAGAACAGTCAAGGTAAACCTGTTCTTTACCTGTTCTGCAGAACTAAACAATTGCACAAGGTAATTTCTGGACTACTGAAGACTTTTAATAGAAAAAAAGATGCATGAAACTTCCTGCTTGTTTTTAATTTGCTTTGAAATTGCCCTCTGTAAAGCAGAAAGTGGGAGGACAAAATCACATGATTAGATGCTTTTTTTCAGAGTCCTAATGAAAACTATTATAATTCTGTAGGAAATAATATAAACTGAAAGTGATAAATAGCCCATCAATGTTCTTGGGAAACTTTCATCACTTTTTCATTTTTCAACCATCTGTAACTTTTAATCTCTATATTAATACTGTACAGGGAAATAAAGAGCCTGGGGTCTTCTAAGGGTGAGACAAAAAAAAATCAAATTTACAGAGATACCAGGCATTAAAATATCTCCCTGAGGTACTTTATTCTTTAATTGAATGTGGTTCACATGATTATTATCAATGGAGAGTATTACTTAACATTTTATGTATTGTTCAGTCATTGCAAACAAGATAGAAATTTATGCACATAGTGATGTCATGTATGCAGTTTCCATTTTTCTATTTATGTGTACTTCATTCTTCTGCAGAATCTATGTAATAAGGACCTCTAAAACACACTAAGATTAATTTGTGAGTACTTCCATGAAGCTTTGAGAAAAACAAGCTGGTATTTTCTTTCATATCCACTCTATGGTTGAAAATTCTCACCCACCCTAATATAGACAGAACCATATGCTTTTAAGAAAACCATATTTAGTTGAAATTAAAAACAAGTTCGATTTTAATCTGTGTTAAAACTTCATTTCATGATACTTAGAAGTTTTAACTTACTTGTGCTCTTAGTGACAGCATTTTATAGTCACCATGACTATAAAAGTTTAATACTTGAAATACATTCTACAGCTTTTTAAAGTATTTGTCGGTATACTTTAGAACATTTCTTTGTGTACTTACTTGGTTATATTTTAGGATCTTTTATCCTGAAGCTGAAGGATTTTTTTTTCATTAATTGCATAGCATACATTTTTTGTTTACTATAATATTTTCCATTAATCTCTTCATGTTAATTATGTCAGAATATTTAATATTTTTGTCTCATTGGTTTCTTTTTTTAGAATTGTACTGGAAAATAGGTTGAGAAGCTTTATACTTAGGAAAACTTTCCCATCCATAAAAATGTGTTTTTCTTCAAAGTATAAAAATTTGTGGGCCTTGCTTGGTTTTGTTTTGTTTTTCAACAGGATTTACTATGCAAAAACCACAGCCGCAAAAACTACAGCCATAAAAACACATAATGGCTTAGTAAAAGCACTGTAATTTATCAAAATAGAATTCTGTGTCCTATGCAAGCAAAATCTATTTTCTGCTGAGTTAAGAAATGAGTACTCTCTACTGTATTTCATTACTACCTTTGATTCTGTTTAAGGAAAGCTAAATTGCTGTTATGAAAAGCAGGACTTGGAAAGTCTCATGACAGTAAAAGAAGGTTAATGCTACATTGATTCTAAATCTTCCTCTCTCCTCTACTTCTTCACAAGAAATCTTTCTAGGCTGTTGGCTTTGCATTGTGTCGCAGAAGCTTTCCAATACAATTCCGTACCCCTAGTCACTGCAAGAGATTGTAATAAAGTAGATAGGCAAAAGTAAATACCTGCCTAAATTGTTTGCAGACAACACACGCAAGATTAACAGCCTTTTTATGATGAGAGGATGCATGCAATCAGGGAATAAATGCTTAGGCCAACCATATCTAGAGGTCTGCAGTTAGATTTGGATACAGGTTGTCAAATATTTTGGTATAATGCCATCACACAACAATTTTTTTGTTCTTGACAAACTAGACTTTGTGTAATTTTATTGTACTGTCAAAATTGCATGAGAACTTCAGACTTCTTGATGGAATTTGTTTATGCCCTTGTTAATAATTTAAGTCCCAGGAGACAATTTAAGGTCCAAAAAAAAATCATTAGGGTAAGAGATTCCCATTCTAGATGCCAAAAAAGCAACCCAAATGTAAAGGAGACTAGGGGAGCTCATGGAAAATAAATCCATTGGGGTCTTACATATAATACCTGGCTTGGTTACGTTCCACTTTATTGAGAAGCTAGAGAAAAAGACAGGATGGCTAGGAGCTGTTTTGCAAAGGTAAACTTAGATGCCTCTCAGAAGTGTCTGAAACATTATTTGATGAACAAAGTAACCAAATGATTTCACGGACACCTTTTTAACTTACTGCACTTCCCACTTCTTTCTTCTATAACACGCTTAGAAGGCCAACAATTGGCAATGAAAACAGAAAACATCTTAGTGATTACAAGGATAGATGAAACTATAAATACATGGTTCCTCAAATATGTAGAAAGAACTATTTCTAATGTTTTTTCAATACTCCTCTGATAGGGAAAAAAAAAAAAAAAAGAAAAAATTCCCCAAAGAAAGGAATTTTTTGAAGCAGGAAGAGATTGGTTTTTTAAACTTCAAGATGCAATCAGTGAATTCAGTGAGATGGAGTGACTTAATTCTGCTGTTAGGAAGTGAGAGGACAAAAGGCTAGGATAAAGATTATATATAAAACTATCAAAAGGGATGGGTTTTTTTTTTTAAGTATGCCAGAAATAGTGTGAATAAAAAGTAACAAAGAAAAATATATTTATTTCTCTGTCCCTTTCGTCTTTTCACATCTACAAGTAGTCATATGAATACATATGGAGACCATATAAAGAAATTTGTACTACGAGTGTATACGTGATAGATTTTGGTTTGTGAAGCATCTCCGGACAAAATCATGGCAAACTTTTCAGAACAAAATTAAAAAAAAAATCTTTGTTAAAGCCCTTATTTAAGGGTCTTTAAGAAAGTAATTAAGTCCCTTTCCAATATATATAGATGCTTCTGAGATTTGTTTCCAACTACTCCTAGAATTATTTTTCCACTGCTCTGTATTTCATGTTCAGAAATTCCTAACTACTTTTAATACAACATTTAATTTTATTTTTGCAACGCATACACTGCTTGGAGATTAATATAAATTTTTAGAAAGTTGGAAAAGACTCCTGGAAGGCATACAAACCAATCCCTATCATTGCATCATGCTTCCATCAATGAAGTTCTTTGAGTATTGTCTAATCAAGTTTGCTCTTGCACCCTACCCTCTTTCTGGGCAGCTGTTTCAGTTTCTGACCATCCTGACTCCTTACATTTCTTTCTAATATCTAGACAGAATTTTCCTTGTTGAATCTGGTGTCTGTTGGCTTTCGCCCTGTCATAGAGGTCCAAGCTGAAAGAACTGCAAAATACAGTTACCTTATTAAATCTGTAGCTGTCTATCACACAAGTAGATCTACAAGTGTTATTATTTGTATAAAGTTTTAGTCTTTATTACTGTTAACTGCTATCCTAATTAAAATCACACATCTGCTGGTGTTTAAATAACATTGAAATTAATAGTGAGAGAATTTCATCACTTCCTGGAGGTACATCTCTGTCTTCAGTAGCTGTAGATAACAAGAGATAATCTTGTTAATAATCTTGTTAACAGTCTTGTAAGTCTTGCTAATAATCTTGATAAAATCTTGATAATTCAGGATAATCTTGTCTTGAATCTGGACACATCCAGCTGTTTTGCCCTCTCCTGCCATGTCATAGGGTTGTGCATGTGCCCTAATTGTGTTAGTCAGCCTTTGCTGGCCTCAGTAGGTCAATGTCCCTTTTGTAAATGCAAATCTCCGTTTTTGCCTGAACTTGACATGTACCAAGTGCAGCCATTACAAAAGAAAATAGCCTAGCTTTCAGAGATTCAAAAATAGGCATAGAAAGACATAGAACGAAGAGAGGAAAGGAAAGGAAAGGAAAGGAAAGGAAAGGAAAGGAAAGGAAAGGAAAGGAAAGGAAAGGAAAGGAAAGGAAAGGAAAGAAAAAAAAGGAAAGAAAAGAAAAGAAAAGAAAAGAAAAGAAAAGAAAAGAAAAGAAAAGAAAAGAAAAGAAAAGAAAAGAAAAGAAAAGAAAAGAAAAGAAAAGAAAAGAGAAAATTAATTCAGTACGCTAAACACAGAGGCTCCAAAAGGATGCTGGCAGTCACTGTATACCTCTAATCACAGGTTCCTTTCAGTGACTTAGCCTGCAGAACAATATTTTGTAATCCAGTTTGGTCTTAATTGTAGTTTCACTAATATGGGTGTGCACTTTTCTGTTTGGTGTTATTTACTCACTAAGTTTTGTTTGGTAAGCTTTATTTTCTCACTATTAATTTTAGTGTGAATTGAACACCAGCAGAGCTGTCACTATAATTAGAAGAGTTAGTTATAACAATAAATAGAACTCTATACAAATACAGAATTGTAGATTTGCTTGTGTGATAGATAACTGAAGGTTTCATACAGTGACTGCAATTTGCAATTCTTCAGTTTTTATCCTTTGCAGTGTGCTTAAAATCTTTTTTGAAGTTTCATATAGTGCAAAATAAACTGGAAATTGAAATTCATGCCATATCTTTTTGACAGTGTACTTCCATGTCAGAGAGTCTTGCTGCAGCTTGTAGCAGGCTGGTACAGCTGCATCACAGGAGACTTAAGCTGTGACACAAGTGAAAATAGGGTCATGTTCCTGTTTTAAGTCAAACGAGGGGTTGGACTTGCAGGATGAATTTTGGTAGGAGACTAACGATTTTCAGCCTCTGCACAGCAGCATACCTTCATTTTTTTGTATCTAGCCTGTAGCTCTGATGTCTGGGAAACAAAAGTCACGTGTAACCTTCCTGGTAAATCTACATTTTGGCTATGTGCTGTGTCTGGGCAGCCTCAAGCAATGGTACAATGACACCACATAGTGTGTCTCTTAGGGAGGTATGTTCCTATAATTATAGACAAAGATGGGAATGTTTGCACTTTGATATATCACTGCAGAAGTGTTATTTCTGTCACTTGAGAATTTTCTTGTAATTTCATTGCTATTTCCTAACCTAATGTCACTAAATGAAAATTCGATTTTCGAAAAATAAGAATTTTGGACAATGATAAATGTCTTTAAGATTCTGTCTTTGAAACAGCCTAATAAGATCTGATTTTCAGAGGCAGCATGCCTTTAGTTTGGTCTATTTGAAACCACTGAGAAAGTCAAAGTCTTTCCTCAGAAGCAGTCCTCTCACTAAAAATTGAGTGTCCCCTCATATGTGAGATTCACATTTCTCATATTTATCCTATTTCTTCATTCTTTTAGTAATTGCTAATTTGGTTCATATTTTTAATCTACTTACTGTAAGCAAGTAAGAGTTTATCAGAAATATAGAGTTCTTTAGACTGTTTCTGAAAAAAGGACACTTCCGTGAAATACTGAAAGAGACCCCAAGAAATCCTCATTTCTTTTATTTTACTAATACAAGTACACTTAGGAACAGAAATAAAATTGGCTTTATCAGCCCGAGTGCAAGAAAATAAGCTATGAGGACACTGAAAGTGTCTGCAAGATCATAAAATAGGAAGAGGAAATGAGAAGTAGGTGAAGAATGTCTTGCAAGTACAGACTTACGGAAAGTCTTCAGCATAGCATCTATTTTTAACTTGACACTGAGCAGTGCAGTTTTGTAGCAAAATTTCTTTTCATTAGAGGAGCAGAACTCTCCAGATCTTAGCATTATTTTCATTTGGATGAACAAGTGAGACATGAGTAAGAATTATATTAGCTCCTTATTTTGAGAAATCAATTTCTGAAGAACTTAAATAATATTTTTTACTCTACTTTGTCTGTTTTATATTAAGATTTTCTTACAATTTTCATTTCTATTGATTTACATTACACAACTTCTGTTAGTTGTTCTATTTAGTGCAAATTATTTTATCAAGCTGTGAGAGATTGTGTAACAACCTATTGAAACAACAACAAAAGAAAATAGCAAGAGAGGAGTAAAGCTGACTTGGTTTTAAGTAGGGATATTTTAACCGAAATTGAGCTGCAGAACACTAGAGTGAAAAGTTTAAGATGAGTTTGACTCAGTTTCTTGTCTTTGGATGAAATAAAATATGCTCAAAATATTTCAGCACTAGCAAAATATCTGAAAAATTTAACTAAGGATTTAATGAAGTAAATTGTGCATTGTAAGTCCATTAATCTTCTGCAATATGATAATGCTGAGTTTACAAAGATCTTTACTAAGGAAAAATAACTGCTTTAAAGAAAAATCAAGATAAATATTTAAGAAGAGATGCAGTAATATCATGATGGAACCAATTACCACAGCTTCTATACTTCAGTGATCTCTGAAGAGAACCAACATTTATGACAATCATCACATTCGAATAAAAACTTAATACAGCACTACATAGATTTGGCATAATCTTATACCACAATGTGATACATGATAGAAATGATTACTTTATATTTTAGACTTTTCTTGTCATAATACTTTATGTCCATATTAGGCATCCTTCTGATTTCATGCAGAAGTTTATATCATCCAGATGGAACAAAATATTAAAACAAATTATAGCTTGTTTTTTTCTATTTTTTTTTCTTGTAATCAGAAGATGTGATTTGTGATAACTTTTTTGTGTTAGAAGGAATGGCTTATTTTAGCTTTCATGCAATTGCTTAGAAAATAAAATTATTCTAGCTTTGTTTAGAAATGCATATCTTTTTGTCCATGGTTTTAGAGAGAAGACAGCTATTATTTCAGAAAATAATACTTATCCTTAATGAGAGTTCCAATGAAGCTAGAGAGGTAGGTATCATAAATTTTGCAGCAATAAAAAGATAGAGATTTTATCTAAGTGAAATTTTGTAGGATATAGGGTAGAAACTGATATTTCAAAGTAATTGATACAGGAAAACATGCTTTCCTTGTAAGAACAGGGTTTTCATTTGGTTTGGTTTTTGTAGGAAATAATCTTTAATTGATGAATTGCTTGTTAGAGAGTAACTATACCCATTCTTTACATTTAGGTTTAACTAATTCAGGTGAGTGCTCTATCTGGAGATTAGCATAGCTCTTATTGTGTGTAAAAGAAGATGCATGTGCATTTAGAGACAGCAGACCAACATAGCATTTACATTTATGTTTTAAAAATTTGAGCTTTAAATATGTACTCTCGATCAGAGCTTGTGTGGGTAAATGCAATCTGCTTTATTACTGCTATGACATACTTATAGCCACCTGGAGTCCCAGCTGGAAAAGTTGTCACACAGTATAATTCAGAATGCCCCTGGTGGAAGGATTATTATTTTCTGTTCTGTTGCATAGACTTTTAGGCTCTTTTATTAAATCTAATATAATAGGAGAATATGTTTCTGAAGTAGATGTCTTTGGTATGCATGAGAAAAAAGCATAAACCTAATCAAAACTTGACAAAACTATTAATTTTGGTTCTGTTTAAAGGTTTACAACATTTTTATTAGCTTAAGTGATTTGAAATTTCTATTAAAAATTAACATTACATTGTGTCTGGTAAATTTAATGTTGTCCTGGTTACTCCTTCTCCAGGTACGTCTTCATTTTGCTGAGTGGAAATGGATCAAATAAATAGTATAATACAGAAATTACTAAAAAACAAATTATATGTCACCTTATAATGTTTACTCCTCTTTAAATTTAAATATTACACAAGTTTGATAGGTATTAAAACCACTTGAATGCTGTAGGCATACATTTTTTAAAAGCAACAGCTCACTATTTTTTCTAAACAAAATCATATAATCCTACCAAAGGATTTCATTCTTTTGCTAATGCTGTGGAATGACAGCCAATTTTAACCTCTCCGTAGAACTCCCTCTGACAAATCCATTAGAATCACTGCTGTGACGCTTTTAAAGGTGTATTTCTGGCCAACCAATCCCTGTGTATCTTCAAATGGAAATTATCAGAACCATTTGATTTGAACATGGACTCTGCCCAGCTGATGCTACCTGTCAGAGCTGCTGGACAAGCAAGTACTTTCAGCTTAATGACTGCAGCCATGGGCCACCTCAACAGCTGGCTGCTGGCAGCACCAGCACTGCTTCACTTGAGACAGTGCCTGCACTGAACTTAGCAAGGGAATGCACATTGAGTAACTAAAAATCCTGAGACCAACCAGTAAAATTTTTGTTATTGCATCCAGCTTATGCTGTTTCACTTCTTTGATATAGAAGTGAAAATAAAATTTTCTATGACAGTAAAGCATCATGGTGCCTTAGGAAAGATCCTGAGGCCTGAAAAAAAAACCCCAAAATCACTCTAATCTTCAAGGGCAAGAAGGAAACTGCAGTTAATGATGTGCTGGCCAATTTCACTGTCATTCCTGGGAAGGTGGTAGAGCAGTGCTGCAGGTGGGATCAAGGGTTCTGCTTCCTGCGGGCATCTATTGTGGAAGCAGCGCCAGATTCCCTGGCACCAAGCTTCAAAGCCTTGGCAGTGTCCTGCTTCCACAGCTGCACTGCATGCCATTGCCTTGTGGGCCCAGATGATGACTCTTCTCCCTGAGAGTAGCTCTCTCCCATTTTCTTTCCCCAGACCCATCTTCCCTGCAGGCTCTATCACCTGGCTCTGTAGGGACAAATTTGCCAACCTCATCTTCCACTTCATCTTTTCAATCCTGATGCTACAGGAAGGAGTTGGAGTGTGAGTTTAGAACAGCCTGTCTCCTACTCCCCTAAGGGCACGCCAGGAAACTGTGTCCTGTGCTAAACACGCACAGAGCAGCATGAGCCCCGAGCAGAAACCTCAGCTCCAAAAAGGCCATGTTTGACATCTCATCCAAAAGAATGGGTGAGGTCCTTGGAAAGGTCACAAAATCCAGAAGAAATTCCCACTGGGAGGTATGATCTGGTCATCTGGTCACAGAATGGTCAGTGAGGGCTGGCCCTTGCCTCTGCCCAAGCTCCCTATGGCACCCAGTACTTCTGCAGCATCCAGACAGTACCAGCCCCATGCTCAGAGACTCCAGACAACATAAGGCATAGGAGCAGCAAGGGTGGTTCTCAACCTCACTGATTTTAAACTGATCTTAAAAGATTTTTTGTCTCAGATCAATGGATTGATTTATGTTTGTAGATACTTTCTTCTAACCAATCAAAAACCTCTTGCTTCTCAACAGTGTATTAAAAATTCATTTCTGTGACCTGATCCAAGAATTACAATTCTTTTAGAGGGACTAACACACAAATAATAGGGGTAAATTAATTTCAAGTTAATATCTTAAAATCCAATAAAAATGAAAGGGAAGTACCTGAAAGGTGTACTATGGTAAATATGTACCAACCAGCCTTGAATTCTTTTAATAATGTCTTTAATGCTGCAGCTATCTCTATGTAAGTTTAGTCAAAAGTCACACAGGTATTTTATTTACAATAAGAGAGGCATTTAGGTGAAAACAAATGAAACTTCAAGAAATATGGAATCCTTAAGTGACAACAGCATCATTCCAACTTCCGATAAAATTCTTTCTAAATTCTGCTTTCCTAGCTGATCGTCTCTGATTCTGTAAGCACAGATTCAATGACACAATGGTTAGTAACTTTTCGTCTTCACAGAGGTAGGTTAAAAATACCAAAAATGTGTAGTAAATGTAACAGCTCAATGGTGTTGCTCTGCCCTTGTACATTCACTCAATTTATGTTCCGTATTATTCTGAAAGGACAGATGGCACTACAAGTGAGCTGCATTCTTGTGTTTATGACCTTCAGTGCTACTGTCCTGGTTCAGAAGAAGACTTCTGGGACGTACACCATTCAGTTGTGGCAGGCCCTAAGTAGCACTCCTAATCAAGCTGTCATGCAATATTTAGTATTAGGGTGGGAGAGAAAATGACTTGGTGGAAGGGTTAGTTCCAAACACTTTGCTAAAGAAGATTGATACAGTCCATTAGCTGCGAGCAGCTGAGCAGATGAAAAAAGCCTTGCACAGAGTCACATATTAACTCTATGTGGCTATATATATTACAGAACATGTGTATAGTTGTATTACTGATAAGGGATTATAGGCTAAGTGGAAATGAAATAGCAAATCTCTTTTAGATGCACAGATGATTTTTTATGCTTTATATTTATAGAGCTCTAGTATTTGATGCGTTTCTATATTAAGGTGATTAAGGATGCATTTTTAAAAGTGATTTTGCATCTGAAGGTAGGTGAAATTTTAGCACTGATCACCAGAATTTCAGAAAATATTTCTTCCTTCTACTTCCAGTTCTAAGTAGCCTGAGTGATCCAGGTACAGCAAGAAAAGTGTAAACTTCAATGAGTAAACACAGCATGAGTAATGTTTAGCCAAAAGCCATACCAAAGTAATTGCAAACAGCCTACAGGTCACAGTTAACTTATCAAATGGGTTAGCATTTATTTAAAGTTAGGAAAAAAGGGTTCTGATGATTTGGGATTGATTTGCAAAAAGTCAGATGAATTAGCTGGTTTAGTTTGTAGTGAACCATGGGACTGCTAGGTGAAAGTCTGCAACAGGATTTTCCCTTCTTCTCTTGTAATGAGTATACCTCCTACCTTTTCCTTTGCTTCCTAACTAGCAGAAGGGAGCAGATAAGTAAGTCTGACTGTATGGACTAATGGGATGTCCTTTTATTTCAACCGATTACACGGTTAATTATCTGAGATAAAAGCCTTTAATGATATCAATCCCTGTGTTTCACAACAGTTAAAGACTGTAAGGTGAAAACAAGATCTGTTTTGATTTTCTGCCTCTTCTGAAGACCACATATCACAGGAAAAATGGGATTTTCCTTCATACTAATCAAATTAGCACAAAAGTATATTTCCACTCATTTTATACATGTATATTTAAAGAAACTTGGGTGAAAGGGATTTTTGGCTTGTTGTATTTTTAGCTCTGTCTTCTACAAGTTTGATGCTAATCTGCTGTAACCCCTTGACTAGGTATGTGTCCTTCCAGCGGTCTTTCAAGATCACATAGTCTTTACTATATACAGTGAAGAATGAAATTCTGAAATCTTTAAGAGGTATAGATCATTATATATTTCTAATCAGAATATTTACTTGTTAAATTTGAAAAAATATTAAACTATATATGCAGGGAAAAAATGACTAGCTGCAAAATTAACATGATTCTAAAAATGCCTACAAGGTGTGGGTTTTTATCCCAAGCCCCTGAATATTTCTTTCTTAGAACTCAAGTCACTTTTATGTTATTGTCTTTACAACAAACATGTCTAATTTTTTCACTTGTTTAATCAGTTCTAAATATGCACTAATACTAATTTCAATCACAAGTGCCTTGTACTGAATAGATATGAATACATATTTATAAGGTCAGTGATAGGACAACGGGACACAAAAAATACAGCAGTCACACATGTATGATATATTATGGTTTCCTAGGTGCAAAGGGAACACATATTTACCTAAGAAATTTTTTACTTTATGTTATTAACTACCGATTTGAAAGGATTGGGGTAAGCACATTGGAAATAAGGTCAATTTTGCATGAACTTATTTCAGTCAAAGTTGATATAGTTGTATCCTCTCTATTCTTATGGAATTAGATACTAAATCTCTTTTTAGGATAGAGATCTTCAAAAACTGAAAGTCAGTTGCCTGTCCCCAAAATTCATGAGTTGCTGGTGGCTGTGAGAAGAGGAAAGGATGAACAGGACAATAAATCCTGGTTTAGTGAACCTAAGGTAAAACTATTATTTACTTTTGTCTTAAGTATTGCTTAAAATACTGTAATATAAATATGAGAAAAATGTGGCCCTTCATTCTTCGGGAATATGTGCCACGCAATAAAGTATTTTTGACTTCCAACTTTTTCCTTTTACGGGCAAGAATGTAATTAACAATTTCCAAACAGTAAATATACTGTCTGGTAAAACTTGTGCTATCTTTATTTATCCTATATTTACACTTTAGAATGTGATAATTGTTCCATGTGACCAACTCTACTGCCAATTTGTCCCACCTACTTCTTCTGTTTCCACATTATGAGACCAACAAATGAACTCTTTGAAAAGTAAGACTTAATAGTGTTAAACAGTCCTTCACAGCCTCCATGAAACAGAAAAATTAAATAAATTATATTGCACTCTTATTTCATCTTCATTCTAACAATCTTACAGCACTTCATTTGATTGTATTTTACACGGAGCTTCTACAGTGAAATTGCTTGCTTAAAGTCATACAGGATGTGTACGGTGGACTGTCCCTGTGCACTGAAAGACAAGTCGACGAGGAAAATGTCCAGCCTGAATGGGCAATTTAGGAATAAAAAGAGGATGTATCATCTTTGGGAGGAGGGTCAGGTCTCCCAGTAAGTATTTAAGGGGACTTGTAGAGGATGTAAGGAAAAAAATATTAGAGAGGCCAAAGCTCAGTTCAAACTTAATTTGGCAATTTTTGTAAAAGATAATAACAAATGTTTTTACAAATATATTAGTGATAAAAGGAAGGGTAAGACCAACCTTTGTTCTCTATTGGATGAGAGAGGGAACTTAGTAACTACAGATTAGTGCTTAACGCCTTCTTTGCCTCTGTCTCTAATGGGAAGATGGCTTGTCCACAGGACAACTGTCCTCCTGGGTTGGTATATGGTGTCAGGGAGCAGAATGGTCCCCCTGTTATCCAGGAGGTGGCAGTCAGAGAACTGCTGAGCTGCTTGTATGTTCATAAATCTACGGGACCAGATGGGATCCATCCCAGAGTGATGAGGGAGCTGACGGATGAGCTTGGGAAGCCGCTCTTCATCCTTTACCAACCGTCTTGGCTCACTGGTGAGGTTCCAGACCACTGGAAGCTGCCCGATGTGACACCCATTAACAAAAAGTGTGGGAAGAAGGATCCTGTTAATTATTGGCCCGTCAGCCTGACCTCAGTACGTGGTAAGGTAATGGAGCAGTTTATACTGAGTGTCATCACACAGCACTTACAGGATGGCCAGGGTATCAGACCCAGCCAGCATGGGTTTAGGAGGGGTAGGTTGTGTTTGACCAACCTGGTCTCCTTTTATGAGCAGGTGACCCACCTGGTGGATGCAGGAAAGGCTGTGGATGTTGTGTACCTGGACTTCAGCAAGGCCTTTGACACTGTCTCCCACAACATACTCGTGGAAAAGCTGGCAGCCCACAGCTTGGACAGGAGCACTCTTTGCTGGGTTAGGAACTGGCTGAATGGCCGGGCCCAAAGAGTGGTGGTGAATGGTGCTGCATCCAGCTGGGGACAGTCACCAGTGGTGTCCCTCAGGGGCCTGTGCTGGGGCCAGTTCTGTTCAGTATTTTTATTGATGACATGGATGAGGAGATTGAGTCTTTCATTAGTAAATTTGCAGATGACATAAGCTCAGAGCATGCGTTAATCTGTTGAAAGGCAAGAGGGCTCTGTGTCGCAGCATATTCCACAGCATAGGCCGCGCTTGAGATAGCTGCGACACACAATCTAAAGTAACACCATACCTCATCAGGAGGCTTCAGCTGTCTGCCAAGACAAAGTAACATCATAAGCCTCCAAAGGCTGCCCGCATCTGCTTGAGTCTGCTGCTCCTGCTNAAAGGAGACTCAGAGGTGACCTTATCACTCTCTACAGCTTCCTGAAAGGTGGCTGTAGCCAGGTGGGGGTTGGTCTCTTTCTCCAAGCAGCATCTGACAGAACCAGAGGACACAGTCTCAAGCTGCACCAAGGGAAATACAGGTTGGATGTTAGGAAAAAGTTTTCTATGGAAAGAGTGATAAAATACTGGAATGGCCTGCCCGAGGAGATGGTGGAGTCACCATCTTTGGATGCATTTAAAAAAAGATCAGATGTGACACTCAGTGCCATGGTTTAGTTGAGGTGTTAGGGTATGAGTTGGACTCAATGACCTTGACAGTCTCTTCCAGCAGTGATTTTTTGATTCTGTGATTCTGTGAATTTCCATCTGACTGCAAGTCTCATGCTTTAGAAATGTCACCCAAGCTGCAGCCTTTTGAAAAGATCAACTTGTTGAAACATGAGAAAATCATAAGAAAGCCTTAATGCAAACAGGGCAGTTGTTGCTCTTCTTTACAAAGATCTTATTTTTTCACTTGCATTGTCCAGTTAGTGAAGTTCCTTCCATTCTATTTGCTTGAATTTCTTTCGCTTTCTTCCGCACTTCCTGTAAAATGCTCTATATTAACCCTTTTCCTCCTTCAATCCTATGTTTTATGTTGACTCTCTACCCTCTCATGCATTTTCTTATTCTTTACTCAGCCTGGCTTTTGATCAGTTTACCTATCATGTTGTAGCACTGTTAGTTGTGTACTTCCTAGCTTTGTCTTCTTTCAGCTTTCCTACACTCCAACAGAAGTGTACACTTGATTTCATCTTCCTTAAACACTGCTTGGTCCTTCTTTCTATGTTAAGACAACTTCTTTCCACATTACATACTGAGTTACTTTTTGAATCACTTTTTTTGTTGTTGTTTTGCCGGTGATATTTTTTAAAAGCTTTTGGTAAGGAAAGCAAAAATCAGATTGTCATAGAATATTTCCATCCAAGCTTAGAAAGCTACATAAATTAATTTGTAGCCTTTCCTTTTATTAAAAGGTGCCAGTGTGGCACTTGTGAAAATGGAAACACTACCCTTTGTAATTGGTTTCTCACTCATTTTCTTAAACTCATTTTTTTGAGTTTAATACAGCGGTAGTGGTGACTTCTTTTCATAGAATCATAAACTCATTAAGGCTGGAAAAGACCTTTAAAATCACTGGGCTCAACTTTGACCCAACGCCACCATGCCAATTAAATCACAGCACTATGTACCACATCCAGTCATTTCTTGGACAGGTCCAGGGAGGTGACTCCATGACTTCCCTGAGCAGCCTATTCCAACATTCAATCACCCTTTTAGTGAAGAAATTTTCTTGATGTCCAACCTGAACCTCTCCTGGCACAGCTTGAGTCCATTTCCTCTTGTCCTGTCACTAGTTAGTGGGTTGCTGCTGGGAGAACAGGCTGACCCTGACAAGGCCTCACGCTCCTTTTAGGGAGCTACAGAGAGCAATGAGATCTCCTCTGAGCCTCCTCTTTTCCAGGCTAAACAACTTAGGCTCCCTCAGCTGCTCCTGACAACTTATTCTCTAGACCTTTCACCAGCTTTTTTGCCCTTTTTGTTTTCTTTCAATTCACTCCTGCCTTTGGCTGATTCTCTTTACAATTTGCTATTTTTTATGTCTTGACTTTTTAATGCTTTTCTTTTTTTGCTTTTAAAATTTTGTTTTGACAAACTTATGACTTTCAATGTTCCACTTCCTTGCACTTACGGAACTACTTCACATCAAAGACCAGAAAACGGAGGCAACCCACTTTATGTATTTGTTCATATCTTCAGTTTTGCTGCTTCAATGTGTACTCTGATAACTTAATTGAACTTCATAATCATAACCTTTTTATTTTCCCTATACTTTACCCTCTTCTTACAATTCATTCCCTCATCTTTTTATCTCTGCACATAATTTCAGTTTTTTTCACAATAGAGTACAATTCTCTTTATTGCCTTTTTTCTTTCTCCTTGCTCTTTTTTCATCACTGAAAGCCTGATCTATTTTCTCCATTTTCTGCTCTTACTATCAAAACCCTTTCTACCAGAACAACCTGACCTTATAAATATTTTATCAAAATGTTCTCCAAGTAGAAACAACATTGTGTACCAACAGATTAACCCATACCAAGACTATATTTTCTTGTTATTTAGCTGAAAAAGTATGCAATTTCCTCTTTTATGCAAAGAGGAAGCATAATTTTTCTGTTCCCCATAAGACAGATCTCTAAAGAATCTATTTTCTTTTTGCTTGCATTTTGAGACTTGTTAAACCCTTTAAGTGGTCAATTCTGTCTTTTTCAAACTTTTGTTTCATCTTTCCTAAAGGAAAATGTCATTTAAAAAATATAAAGGACAATGTTCTAAATACTAGTTTTTAAAGAGTCATGAAATAATTAAAGAAATAGAATAAAACAACTAAGTATATCGCAGTGATTAAAAAAAATTAATGTGAAAATTCTATTTTAGCTTTTTTAGTTGAAGAGAAAGACATCATGTAATGGAAACACTTAGAAATAAAGAACCTATCATCAAATTCTGAAAAAAACCCCCACCCATTTATATTTATTGATTAAATTTTGCCATATATCATCAGCAATTTGTGATAATGCACAGTGAGGACATTTTTAAAAGTGCAGGAACCTAATGAAAAGCCAGAAAATCATGTTTCGTTGCCCTTTTTGTTTTCAACTTGCTTACACCCTTTCAGCTTTCATAATTTTCCCCCAAAGCAATCTACCTCCTCAATACTGTGATTGTAATATCCTGAACCACTGGTGCATCATGAAGAATCTGAATGACAAAAAAAAATTACAGCTCAGTCTTTGATCTTCTGCCTAACCCCGGTGACAGTTATGTTGGCTCAGTCTGTATGTTACTATGTGTTTGTTGAACTGGTTATTGATAGAAGTCATTGTCTTGGGTATTCATCTCCCATTATATTCTTAATTTCATTTTTGTTGCATTTAATGATCAGCCATGCTATCATAAATCAGCTAAGATTTTAAGCAACATTTATTGTCTGCATGCAAAGTCAATACGTTTTAGACTGTCCTAACTTACATTTTAGTTCTCTCCAACTACAAATTTCTTAGGAACTGACCTAGTCTCATTCCATCAGGATCAAAATATTTTACCATCTTCAATCAGATGATATAAGCAGGTTAACTGTTGTCTTTGATCATTCTTTCATAATTAATGGAATTCACTGTTAAGCAGCCTAAAGCTAAAATACATATTGGAATAACTAGGGTAAGATAAACTTCAGAAGGCTTAGAAACAAGTAAAATTAGATATTCTAAAATTGTCTAAACCCCAAATTTATTCTCTAATATAATATGTGAATGTAAAAATGCTTTCAGTATGAATACTTCAGAATCTTAATATTTGCTCTTGCCTATAGGAATGAAGGCAAAGGACATGGCTGAAAATGTATCATTTAACACGTGCTTAGCTGCTACTAAATGGAATTGTAAACAATTAGATGCATCCCCTGGGCAACATTGCTTTAACTTGAGAGGTTCTATACTTCCTATTAAGAAAATGACATTGGAAATTGTCACTTGCCTATTCATACCTCAGTGCTGTGATATCTGCTGAAAATAAATGTCTGTTTTATAAATCCCCTCTCAGAGTAACAGGGCAAGAGAATGGGAGCAATAAGTAAGCTAAGCATAAAAGACATGACTCAAATGATGACGTCCTCCGAATACTCTCTCTACACAATTTTTGAGTTCACATTTTTGACTTGCTGTGAAGGAGCTAAGCTACTTTAGAAAAAAGTAACTTAAATTTGCCTGGGCAATGATCAGTGTTTTACAGCTAGGCTGCTTCTAGTCCCAAGCAGATTAATTTAGAGTTAATATATGCACACAACTCCTCCCTCCATCTTTGCAATGTTCATTGTTGAAAAACTATCTTTGTCTAAACATTTGTGACTATTTGAATTAAATTCTTCTGAAAGATTTACAGGTAAAAAAAAAAATCACAAACGTTGTGCTTACCTTCTGTTCCTGTCTTGTTGGCCTTAGTTTGGCTGATAGATGGGACATTTAGAGGCTGTCATTAATGCATCATTGGGCTTTTCTGTTCTTTTCCCTCCTGCAAACCACAACCATGTAAGATCAAACCTTCAATTTTTTTTTTGTTTTGTTTTTGGTTCTTGTACATTTCCTAGTTATCTGCTGAAAGCCTCAAGAACTGGAGTTGTTTTGCTTAAAAATAAAGAATAAAACTGCCTGTGCTGCCATAATTGTAACCAGTCAGAATTTTAGCTTCTAAAATCACGTAAGCTACATACATACTCACTGTGTTGCAGTTAAATGTAGGAAATGGTAATTTCATAGCAATAAATATATATAAAATGAGGGTTATGTATTTTATTTTCAGACAGTGTTTTGCCATGCTGATGCACAGTCTCTAGTATTAGATACTGTAATTCTCCCAAGAAAGATGGCATTCATAATGCATATAGTGTAACAGGAACATGAACGGTACGGCCCAAACTGAGATTTAGAGCAATATAGACAAAACCTGGAGTCTCTTTTCTGTAGTTTTTTTGAAGCTTAGGGCAAACTGGCAAGGGGCCTTTCAAATTAAGTCAGCAAGGGATCTCTCAAAATACGTTACCATTTTTCCAATTCCATTAAAAAGGAGAGAACAATCTAGTAAAGTGAAGAAGCAGTTAAGGTATGATGTGCAGTAGTGAACGGTGGAACACTGAGGGTAAGTGACTGAGATATTCATGAAGTCCTTTGGCTTTACAATGCACCATTTTCTCATTCTGCACCTTCAGGTCTCAATAATAATGAAGTAAAACAACTAATTCCTCTGGTTATATGTCATTGGTTTTGTCTGGTTTGTGGGGTTTCTTTGTTTGTTTGTTTTGTTTTTTTTTGTTTTTAGGTTTTGGTTTTGGTTTTGTTTCCTGATTTATTGCAGACCTGAATTCAATTCTCTTAACTCCCCTAAGTTTTCACAGGTTGGTAATGGATGCTTAGTTGTAGTCATTTATTGCAAATAGGCCAGCTACTGAGATGACCTGGGACAGGCTTGGATGACCAGCTTCAGAATCTTTTCTTTGTAAGGGCTCTTGCCCTGGGAAATGCAGGGCAAAACAGTAAATTGGCAATGACTCTTTTGTACAAAAGCCAGTCAGCAGCAGTGGCAGCTGCACAAAAGCTGGTAATGGCTTATTACAGAGTTTGGAGAAAATGGTATTGCTTGAGAGCTGTGTTGCTGTACAACAACGAGGGCAGACAGAAAACATTTAATAGGATTATTTTGTTTTCTTCCATAGCAGGCTTGAAAAACTTGGAAACATTTTGTCAGATAATGTTTTATATATTCATGAATGTGTTTTGGGGCATGTGATCACAAAATATTGTCAGGCAGCTTGGCACAAATCTGGGAAACGAGTTTGAATGGCTTGCCAGGCTTAAACTAAAGAGTTCTCCAAGCGTCTCTTTTCTCTAATGGGCTACATAGTAGTGAGAATATAGCCACTTCAATACTGAAGGTAAAAGATATATTACCAGTAGTATTACTCCCTTGCATGCCTCAGTTACAGAAATTTCATGTCTGAATTGTGATATTCTGATATTGTGGTTTTTCTTTAACATTCTGTACCCTGTGAAGCTGAACTATATGAATACGTATGATGCAGAATTCCCGTATGACAGCAGGATACTGCTATACTGCTTTAGCAACATTCAGGGAAAACCCTTCCAATGAATTTGTCTACATTTCTTCCACTTGTTCCTGTCATATTGCATTCATTCCTAGTCCTCACTGCTTTAGACTACATGCTCACCTTTCAGTCATCATTTTTTTTGCTTGGCTCTCCAGAATGCTTCCCATTCTGCCTACCAAGAAGTTTCTTGCTCTCAGTGGCTGACCAGTACCCAAAAAAAGAGACGTTTTCTGCATCCTCAGAACTGATTTAGACAATACTTCAGTGTAATGGAAGTCATCACCAGGGTACAAAAATCACACCTGATTTCCAGGAACGAGATTAGTTTTCCCTTTTTTTCCCTTTTTTTTTTTTTTCTAATGTATTTATAGTTGTCTTTCGATATTTCCGTGAATCCTGATATCTACTGGTCTTGGAGGTTCCAATATTGTTTCAGTGACATTAAACGCTTGGCTAAAAGGAGTTTACAGTAGCATTCTTTGATGCTCACTGCCACACAGTCTGGCAGTTATATACAGCCTGGACTGAATGTTGATACAGATATTTCTGTTGATATGGATATGCTGATATGGATATTTCAGAAGCCTCATGGGTAAGGTTTATGAATGTGGCCATCCATAGAAGAATTTGTTTTCTTAGAAGTGCTTACATATCTGTTTAGGTTCTGCAGCAACATTTCTGTGTGCACAGGACAAGGACAGGAATCATTATATTATTGAGATGTCCCACTTCACAAATGAAAGTGAAGACAATAATTTTTACTCCTCCTCCACTAGGAACTCACCTGTCAGAAACTAATTCCTTTGACTTCTTATTATGAGTAGTTATTTTTTCTCTTTCAAGTAATCACCAGATGATACTTTCATTTCAAAAGCTTCTCTCCAGTGCATGTGGCTGTGTTGCAAATAAAGCCCACATCACTTGCTATATTAATGATACTGTTAGACATTTCTGCTTTAAGGGACACATCAGCAGTAGTAATTGCAAGTCAGCTCCTTTCAAGTATAGATCAGGCCTAAATTATTCTGTGAAGAAAGGAAAATGCCTGAAATATCCCGTCCTGCTTAGCGGGCGCAGGGGAAAGCAGCTGGATATACTCTCGGTGGTGCATGGAAGAAACAGCAGAGTTCTGAGGCAACTTGCAAACTTTAGAGCATACAAAAGGATAAAGCACTCGGCAAGGCTTTGACTGGATTTTTTCATAAGGCTTAAAATATATTAGAAGAAGGCAAGAGAGGAGTGGAGGGGGTGGAGGAGAAGAGGGCGGGAGAAGGAGAGAGGGAGAGGGAAAGGGTCTCCAGTTGCAAGAGTCCCAGACGTACCATAAGTGCAAAGGGAAGGTAGGCATAGAAGGGACCGTTCTGTCTCATTTCCTGATCTTTGATTTCTCATCCTTCAAGTAAATGTCACTGGAATGATGATGGGGATAGGATGATATGAGGCACGTAAGGGGAAAAAAATCTTGGGTGTCTTCCCTCTGTGTTGGGATGGAGTGGAGCTTTCTTTCCTTGTTCCCTGCTTTGTGCACTGGTGAGGGCTCAACTGAACTTTCTTCACGCAGCCTAAAACGTAAACTCCAAGAATGGCCCTTAGGTTGACCTTGTAAGAGTATTTTGCATTGTGCCCTAATTATTGTCTGTTATTTATTTATTTATTTATTTATGGAGCTCTATTTGCATGGATGAAAACTGGGGAAGTTTTATGGAACCTTCCTGCACAGGATTTTCATTTACTAAGTTACCAGGATCCACGATTAACATGCTAAATTATACTGAACTTTTCTGATTCACTTTATGACACAGTAATATTGTCTTGAATGCAATTTGCAAAAGAATAGTGAATTTAGAGGCGGTTTATATCACTGTTTTGAACACAGTTTTAAGGTAAATAATTAAGCAACAGTGGAAAATGGAACCAAAGGATCTTAGAATTCTCAAAAAAATTATTTAATAAATTCACAAGATTTTTGTTATTTTTTTACCACTTAAATTCTGAGACTTTGGGTAAAGTTTGATGCTTGAAAAAGCTTATAGTGTATTCATAGATAATGAAAAATTATGCACTGTATATTTTTGTTATAACTGGATTGCTATACGTATTTGTTTCGCAACATGTTTGTTATAGAGTCTACATTCAATAGTCATTAAAACAATACAAACTCAGTTTGAATCAGAATTTATTGTGAATCAGTTTTCTTGTTTATCATCTACATACTTGCTTATCAGTTTTCAGGGTGTGTGGAATCTGCATGCCCATATGAATGACATACTCATCAGCTATAAAAAGATTAATAAAATTAGTAAATCCCATTTTAAACACAGAATAGTGGCAACCTAAATGAAATAACAGAGGTAGCTGTGATTCACAGTTCTAGTAGTTCTTTATTCTTTTAAACATTTTACATAAAGCCGGCATTTTAGATTTTGTTTTTCTCTTGCTGGATATGTTTTGAAAAGAGGGGATGCACAATATTGAAATTTTGTATTCCTCATAACAAACTCTCATGTCCTGCTCCTCTTAGAGCAAGTAAATTCTCAATTACTCTTTAAATTCTTTAGTAGCATTTTGAGCTGAACACTTGAGAATTTGTATTAGTACAAAGAAAGAAGGGCAATGTTAGTAACCCTTCATTTTATTGTTCAGGACCAACTCCAAGCGTGAAGATAATAAATTGATATTACTGTATGAACGCTTTTATTGTGAATTGTGAATCATATCTGAAAGAATTTCCCTCATAATATTCCTTCAATTACCAGAGACATTCCTGAAGGGAAGATTCAGATTTCAAATAGATACACACATACCCATTTTTCTTAACTGTAGTTACACTGTGACATTCAGGTTAAGCTTCTGTGGTGCGGAAATAGTTTGGAAATCAGTGTGCTTCAAAGCTAACATTCTTCTGTCATTATTTGATTTGGAAGGACAGAATAAAGTCACAAAGGATTAAGGCATGAAGGACGTTAATATAAAACAGAGGATGGGGTAGAAGGACTAAGTCTAATATACATGCTGTGAAATCAGGTCAGAAAAGTTAGTACCAACAGCATCTTTACCAAGCTTTCATTCTGATCTGTAAGATGGTAGACAGTAATCAACACCAAAACACATGTGCAGATAACTAAAAAACGGTAATACTGCTTACAATCTGTCCTTGCTGCATTTAGTACAAAAGACAACTGATATTTTTCACTCAATTTACCTGTAGAGTACAGTATTTCACAGAATTTTTGGCGAGAAGGGATCTTGGAGGGCATCTTGTCTGACTTTCATCTAAAATGAGTCTATGTTCAGCACTAAGTCAGGTCTGGGCAAATGCTGGAAAATTTCAATGACTGTGATCCTGCAGCTTCTGTGCCTAGCCTGTTACAGCTCTGAACTACTTTCCCAGTATACATGGTAGATCTTTTCTCCTAATGTCCAAGACAAAGCTCCCAAGCCAGGAATAGACTTTGCAACACTGTGCAATACTACTGACAGTTGTTTTGTTATGTCTTTTTTCGAACCCTCCTTCAATCAACTAATCATTAAACTGTCTTCATTGCCAGAAAAAAAAAAAACCTATAAAGAAGCCTGTCTCTTTCAGGTGAGGTGCATGAAGACCACTTGGGCAAGGAAGTGGTAGATAAGGTGTGCAAACAGAGTATACATGGTAATTTTTTAAATGGATGTTTTCTGCCACATTCGATTTTGATAAATTGTGGTATTGCTGAATACTCTGTCCCTTTTTGCTTCCCCAGCTTAATCTGATGTATGATCATTGCATTTCCTCTCCAAGCCACTTTGTGCAGAAGACATTTAAAATGAGCAAAGTACCTCTGCAAGGATATACACAGCTTAAATTGCAAAACAAATATTTAATAGTAAAATCACAGAATAGGTAGTTAGAGTTAATGAGCTATAACAGTAACCATTAATATTACAGGTGAGCCTTTGCTGTCCAAGCAGTCATCAGACTGTTGGGAAGGGTCAGATTCCATTCCTCTTTGGAAAGGGCTCATCCTCAGTATTTCTGAGTTAACATCTTATGTCTCCCTGGTTTTTTGTTAGGATTTTATACCTTTTCACGTCTGTGATTTTCTTCTTGAATCCTTATGCAGCTAACTACTGCTGTCTCAACAGTCTTTCTGGTGTCTTACCTTTCTTATTTGGGTATCTCTGACCTCTAGACTTCACAGCTCCTTCTCACAATTTAGCCTTTCCTCAGATGGTTGAGGCAAAATTACCTAGCTATCCTGTATCAAAGCCTAAACTTAGCTCAAACACAGTCGGAAGGAGTTAAATCCCTGTTTCCTGAAGAACCTGTTAACACACTGTTCCACTCTTACTTCCGCAGAAAGGAGAAATGTTGTTTTAGGTGTGTAAATGTCTCTTAACCTGTGGTCTCAGGCACCCATTCTCTGGTGTTATACAGACAGTGGCACCAGAATTCCTGCAGATTTTCCTGCAAACTGTGATTTCTCTATTCTGCCTTCCATCCATCCATCCATCCATCCATCCATCCATCCATCCATCCATCCATCCATCCATCTCTCAGGCTCTTGTTTCTACCCCCTTTCCCTAAGAGGTTGGTGAGCAAACAATATAATTTAATACAGCTCAAAGCATCAGTAACATACGAAGAAAACACCAGAATAGTCTCATATAACAGTGAAAATAATTTCACTTGCCTTAGGTCATACTCAGGTCTTCCTTCCAGGCCCTGCTCTCCCCATGCATAAGTGTTCTATGAAACAGAGGGGTTAATGGGGGCTGTGCTGTGGCAGGGGATCTTTCCTGAGTGCAAAAAATGTAGCTGGCTTTTAAAACCGTAAAGGAATGTATACAGTCTGTCCCAGGGAGTCACTTTTTCCTTGATAGCATAGCACAGTTCTGCACGAATTCTACTTATCTTTCTCTCTCTGCGCAGAGCAAGGAAGCAGAGCAAATGAGCCAGAGAAACTCAGCCAGTCTGGGGAATTTTAAAAATTCTTTTTGAGATAAAGATTTCAATGCCCACAGTTTCATGTGTGCTAAGAAGCTTTACTAACAACTGAGTGCTGAAGCATGACCTGCATGGGCCTTTTAGGTCATCAGAGCCAGAATGATCTCAACCCATTTAGCTTTCGGGTTATGCCTTGGTCAAGTGAATACTTTGAAGTCATTTCAGCTGAGAAGGTTAAAGGTTGACATTTGCAGTTATGACTTGTGTGTGCCAGCTTTACACTCCTATCAGTATCATAAAGTCAGTTTCCAAGTTTTCACCATAAGAAATTGAACCATTTCTAAAATTTGGAAGTAATTATTTTTAATGTATTTTTACTCTTTCATTTCTCCCTCACACACTTTGTTTCTTTTTGTGCTTTTAAACCAATTATCAATAATTTATTTAAAGAGATTATTAATGATAAGATATTTTAATTTCACCTATTTTAGGGTGATATATCTAATTTCAGCTAAAAGATGCATATTATTTTCATCTTTATATGATCTATGCGTAGAGATCCTATTCTAATGACATCTTACACTATATAATATGCAATAGTTATAAAACCACTTAAGAAAACAAATTTTTTAAAAATCTTTCTTAAAATCCCCTTTATCAATTATCTGTTCACACAAAGATCTACTTGGGACCAGCCTAGTGATAAATGACACACGAAATTATATTGCAGCTTTTCACTAGTGTGTGTTAAACAGTGTAACACAGGAGCTGCTATATTCTATGTTATATTGCACTGGCAACTCTTTTAGTAATCTTTTTGCCTTTTTTTAAATTCAGACAAGATAAATGGTTCACTCCTTATTGAAGGAATAAAAATCATTAAAACAATGAGAAACTATAATAGTCTTTTAGGCTAGTTCCTTCCTTTCTAAGTCGTAATAATGTTACTTAATTTACTTTCCAAATTAGGAAAGTATTTTTTTAAGCATGACACATGGGTAATTCTGTGGTATCAGAGCCATGAAACATTTTCATACATTTTCATGTTTATTTCAGGGCATTTATAACTGCTCTAAATCAAGCAGTAACAAAGCTCTGTTCATGTACACTAAAATACATAATAAGAACTGATTACAAAAGGTAGTAGAAATATAGTAGATTATGTCTGGATAGAAATAGAAAATACTTAAACATAATGAAGACCATTTATCAAGTTTCTGTATATCGCTTGTCACTCAAGACAAAGCCAAGGCTGGAAAAGCCTTTTAGCTTCCCCCATCTGTGTTTTAAGCGTTAACAAAAAAAAAGACAAAGAAAG
>VWZV01014821.1:28861-70333 GCA_013397155.1 Irena cyanogastra | reverse complement strand
GCTGTCTGGACTTCCAGAAAAGTTTAAAAGTCATGGGGTTTATGTTCCCTAGCTAACTTCAGCCAATCCTCATGCAACCTTTGTTGCATTCTCTCAAATATTTCTATGACTTAGAATTGATATATAATATATAATATATATTATATATATAATATATATGCCCCCTCCTTTATAATGAAATACAAAAAAAATTTAGGAATTTGAGCTAGGTGGTACTAATACATAAGCTTTGTCTGATATATGCAAATCATAATTCAACTGGTCATATGTCATTCCAAAACAAGAAAGTATGACTATTCAGAACTCAACAAACTCCATGCCTTAAGAGTACAATAAGAAAAAAAGAAAAGCAAATAGATACCTGGAAAAAAATTACCCTCGGCTGTACACCAATATCTGATGCTTTCTGCAGCATAACTTGAGCACTGATTAATCTGGTGCCCCTATGCTCTTGATTAAGACTCTTTTGTGAAGATCAGTAGCCCCAAATGACTTTCTCTAGTGGAGCACGATTAATTCTTAGCAGACAGTATCAGGTCACATACAGTAAATGTGATGGTGATCAGGCACTGTAGGAGAACAGGAGTATCATCTTTATCATCAGTGTTGACAGCCCATCTATGTGCATTTTTACCTGATCTGGAGTCAAAATCAGCACAGAGGTGACAGAAGATTTTGCCTCACTGATGTTTTTATCTTCTGAAACAGCTACAATGCCTGTTTTAGTGTGTTGGTTTTGTTTTTTGCTGCATCTTCATTTTGTATTCATGAACTCATATTAGCACTGGCCTTTATCTTATTCAGGGCTGAGCACTGTTGGCTTCAGGAAACTGGCCATTTAAAGCCGGAGTTGAAAGAATTTTTTTGATCTTAGATGTGTAACACAAGTAGGGCTTAATTTTAAAATAGCTGGCTGAGAAAGCAAGCGAAAAAGTTGCCAAACCTCTAGGACCTCTGCACAAAAGTCAGCAATTATTTATATGAAAGTCTACCATTACAGTTATAATTATTTAGTATAATATTGAAGACAGCTACATTATTCTTGAAAACTACTTATGGAAAAATGGTACTAAAAGTACAATGGATGTCATCTGTGTCAAGAACAGTATTTCTAATTTAGATATACTGAAAACGTGTCTTTCTTAAGAAAATCCTAAAATGTAGAATTCCTGTGCCATATAACTCAAAGTCTGGGGTTTTATTTTCCAAAATTTTAGATATGCAGCACGGGGCAATTATCCTGTATGCCTTTTGTTGCTGACATTTGAATTTTCCGATCATCTTTTAAGGTGTGGCTTTGGAAATGTTAAAAATTTTAATTATTTTTTCTCCTAACCCTGGTAAAAAAGGGCAGAATGAGGGAGTCTGCCACCAGACAGTAGTCATGCATCAGTTAATGCCACCTGGGGGCTCAAACCCAGCAACTTTAGGTTGTTGCATATCTTGAATATATTTGATTTAATGTTACTTGCAGATGTACTCATAGAAGGCCACTTTTTATTTTTTTATTGTTTAAAACTAGGTCAGGTCTGTAAAACAGAGATTGAAATAGAAATCAGGGCAAAATTGTAGCAGTCTAAGCTTGTGAGGGAGAAACAATATTTCAAGGAAATTTAAGTTCAAGGGAACTAAATCTTCAACAGCAGGAATTTTACCTCAGCAGTTACCTCTGAAGAAATTCTCGGGGGTATGATGTTTACCAATGCACTCCACAGGGAGAATACCTTTAATCAGATAATTTATACTTCTATTCTCAGCTCTATGGCTTTCAGACCCCTAGCAGAGCGATGTGACTCTGTTCAGAAGACATTCTTGATTTCCAGGTACATTTTACAGAAAATGGTCTCTGAGGCTATGGAGAAATGCAAATGTCTTTCTAAAATACTCTGAAATATTCTGTTTTCTCCCTGGAGATGATGTCTGATGTCCAGCACACAAGAATCCAAACACTGCAGTGGTGAATATCAAAATGATAGCCTCTTGGCAAAACAACAGAAGCAGAATTCCATTCTACAGTTTACTAAAGTCCCAGATGTCACCATGAAAATATACAGACAGAAAAGTATAATTTTCATTTTATTGCTGTAAAATAAAATATGAAGTGTCACATTTATGAGGAAGCCACTGTGATGCAATATTTTGCTGTTCATAAAATCTTACAAACTAAATTTCAGTGTCAAAAACTAGTAATTTTAATACATCAACCTTTCTGATATGCAGCATGCAAATTACCTCTCAAAGACTGTGAGCAAAACTATGGAAGTGTTTTTTATATAAACAAAGGGACTGACCTAAGACACTTAAATCAATGAGTGCCTTTTGATTAACTTGATCGAGTTTTTTGATCAAGCCTGTACTGTTACAGGCATAAATAACTTTTGCTTCCATATTAGTTCACATAGTAGTGTTGTTAATGCACAGAAACTATGTGCTATGACAAACTGCAATTTGCCTAAGACTGATGATTTTTATTCTACTTTTATATATTTTTTTCCAGCAGATTCTTATATGTCTCTGTATATAAAATAGGTAATTTTTTCCTTTTCTGTTTTTTTTATAGATTAAACCAAAGAACAACTTCAAAGAACTTCCTAATAGAAAATATTAATAACTTGCATCATTTTGAGTCTTGGATTTGAGATACATCCATGTTCTTTTTATTGACATCAAAAGGTTTTTGGGCCCATAATAGGTCAGGCTAAACACAAGTTTTGTGTTGGAGATTTATGCTCCAATTAGTTCTCTAACCTTGATTGCTATAGAGAAAATACTAGGACAATATTCAGGATATGATGTCCAGCCGAATGTTTGGGTACATGCCATCATGGCAGCACGTAATTTTAGTGTATTACATCATTTTAGTGTATTTAAGTTTAGTCTATTACATCTCTGAAGTTGGCACAGACCAAAACTTTTGTATAAAACATATATGTGGGAGTTTTGCCAGAAAATTTGACAAATAAAATTCTAAATCCAGGTCTTTCTTGTTTTTCTTCCAGTAAGTGCTAGGTTTCAGTTCACAATAGAGGCTGAATGACATTGTTGTACAGTTCACAGTTCCAGAGTTTAGCTTCAACCTCTCTTTTGTTCACAGTATGACACATTTTTTATACCACAAATCACGTACTATGATAGGAACATATACAGGCAATCTTGCAAAAAATTAGAATAATAAATTTGTCTTTAAGCTTCAAACCACACAAATAAACATATGTGCATTTTTACCTATATCTATCATACATGAAATGTAGCAAAATATATGTGGAAGGCAGAAGATATGCAAGTTGTTGCCTAAAGGAGACTTTAAGTGGGAGATTCTAACTCAACTGAGGACAATACAACTGAGAAATCTCAGCCAAAAAGCTGATTGTCTAAAGAAACGTTTTACTGCTAGAGAATGGCATGGACTGCTTAGATAAAGGTCACGTAGTTTCCTAACTTGAAAGTGTTTCTCTAAACCCTTTACAGTCTTTGTTGTTTTTTCTTCAAACTGAAAAAGACTTGATGATTTCATGACTGAAGACAGTCTGCAGCACAGCCCAGCAGAGTGTTAATACTTTTAAAAAACAATATTGCTATCAATAAAAGCTGAATCAACACAGTTAGATCATTGATAAGTAGACTAATTAAAAGACAGCTACAAGTAAGGAAGAAAGGTGAATATGAACCTGGTTTATTTTAAAGAGTAAATGTATCAACATGTTATATAGACAAAAAGTCATACAGCAGTAATAGTACACAAGAAATATTCTATAGTTTCCAAGAAAAAAATTGAAAATAGCTGGGTGGGTTGGGGAAAAATTAAGATTTTTTTCATAGATTGTAAAATATTCTAAAAGTTTGTGAAATGCTGTTGGCATTCTAGGTTGTGGTCATAACCAAACTGAGATCCTACTCAGGAACACTGAACATCCCATGAATAAAGTACTTTAGCTGTTTACCTAGTGAATGCATTGTGTGGAGAGATAATAATGGAAATTTTCCTTGTACTTTTCTAATTCTCCACTGAATTCCACTTGAGATATGTCATGGTTTAACCCCAGCTTGGTCGCTAAGCATCACACAGCCACTTGCCCACTCCAATCTGATGAGATGGAAAAGAGAATCCTAATAATAAAATTAGAAAACTCTTGGGTTGGGATGAAGACAAGCAAACAAAGAACTAGAAGAGTGAAATAAATGTGCCTATGGTCAGTATATTTTGCCTATTTTTAAATGCAAAAAAAAATCTATTTTGAATAATAATTTTGAAAAAAAGTACTTTAGCTCTGTTTACTTTTGCATATTTTGCTGTCTTCTATTGCAGTCTCTCTCACATTCTGCCAGAAGATTTATCTGTATAATGCATTTTGCTGTTAAATAGACATGCCTATTTGCATTTTTTCTTAAGGGTAGTTCATAATCTTTGTCAGAGATGTCAATGTGTAAGAATAGGCATTGACTCTTCAGTGTTCCTGAGATCTACCTAAAACACCTCTTGCTGAGCTCAGAATCTGATGTGAGAAATATCACCTTCTTTTATCTATGATTCATATTCTTTTGTAATTTTGTATTTTACTCTTTGTGTGGAAATACTGGTTTATTGTACAGTAATGCAGAGAAACATATGTGTTTCTACTAATAAAATAGGACCATGAATAGATCTTTTACACTGCTAAACCTCTTAGTCTAGAAGGAGTTCCTGAACATCATTATGATAGGAATAGAAACAATCTTAGGACCCAGATAACCTATTTCATTATATGTTGTTCTAAAATACATGCTGAAATTCTTCTGGTGAAATACTATTCTAGCAGGGAATGGAAACTGTCAGACATTTCAGGTCATGACCTCTAATACATAAGCCTCAGTAAATAGTCAGAAACAAGACATTATCCTTCACGCTTTAGACAAAAGCTTTCCAACACTATGGAAGTCTCTAAAAACCATTAAATGAAATAAATAAGAAGACTTGTCATCTACCAGTATGCATAGAATTCAAAATACCAAACACAAGACAAACTGAATCTGACATTAAAAAAAATTGAGTGTGACAGCTGCAGCAGTTACATCTTGTGGAAGTATGTGTGTGCTTGCAAAGACTTTGCATCAGGTCCTGGTTGGGAGCTGGCATTTTCAAAGGTCATGAAGCTCCTTAGCACCATTCAATTACTGCACAAAGGGTACCACTGACAGTTTTAGCACTCTGGTTAAATTAGCTGAGTATTATCTGAGACAATCAAACCTTTGACAGGATTATTTTGACAGATAATATCTGTATATTGAAAAAATACCTCAAATATAATACCTGTCTTACCCTCTTTCTTTATTTTTGAATGACAAGGAAAGAATGAGAGAATTATTTAGTTGTCCTGTAGCTTGTGAAGATATCAATACTCTCAGCTTGACAATTGTACAAACAAAGATAAGGCAAAAACCTTTGATTTTAGCCACTTTTGATTTTTTCTTTATTTTAGGTTCTAAATGAACAGTCTGAATCATTAACGTACTGTTCAAATTGTATTGCCATGGTTATAATGCTTGAAACAGAAAAGGACCAACATCGTTCTGTTGTTTGCAAATGCACCTGCTTTGCTGTGTCATGCCCTGCAAACAGTTTAGATGAGACTGAAATCATAAAATCATTCAGACTGGAAAAGTTCTTTGGGATCAAGTCCAGCTATTAGCCCACTGCCAAGCCCACCACTAAATCATGTCTTTAAGTGCCACGTCTACAACCGTTTTAAATACCCCCAGGAATGGTCAGTTAATCACTTCTCTGGGGACCCAGTTTCAGGGCTTGACATCCCTTTTGGTAGAGAAATCCACCGAAAAGAAATATTTTTTCTAATATCCAATCTAAACCCCCCCTGGTTTAATTTAAGGTTATTTTCCCTTGTACTACTGTTTTTTACTCAGGAAAAAGAGACTGACTCCCACTTCACTACAGCCTCTTCTCAGGTAGTTGTACACAGCAATAAGTTCCCCCCAAGTCTCCTTTTCTCCACGCTTAAGAGCACCAGCTCCCTCAGTTGCTTCCTATAGGATTTGTGCCAGTGACATTTTCCAGCCTTAATGGTTCCATGCATCCTGTCTACCTGTGAGACCTTTCCCAGGGAAGGTAGGGTGTGATTCCAGTAGTCTATTAGTCTTTCAGACTCCCTGATACTTCTGAACCTACTCACCTCCTCCTGGAGCTCTGTCACTAACCAGAGGAGTTCCTGTACCTGGGCACACCTCCCACAGGGGGGCTCATGTCTGCCAACTGATCCTCGTGTAAGAGCAGGACTCACCCTGCAGCTGGCACTGGGGTGTGCCCTGCATGCTCCCATGGGAGCTGTTTGCAAATCTGCATCCCCTGTGGAGTTGTGGACCTCAGAAGTGGGCTGTGGCGTCTGCCACATGGTTACCACTGCTCCTTGCTTGAGCTGGCAGGGCTTCAGCACCCTTTGTGTATACTCTTCCATGGGAACTCCTACAGAAACTGCTGTCCTACAACCCTAACACTCCCCAGGGGCTTCTTTCATGGTGATTGTGGAATTTGTTGCCCACCCCTGCTCCTAGCCTCGCCTATATCTTGTGAGCCACTATTGCATGAACCACTGGTTCCTGATGAATCTCTCTTCTTGACTAAGGTTCCTCTGGTTCAGGAAATCTCCTTGTGCACCACGTTACATCACTCCACTGCAGATCATGCCAGCATGTGCACTGCTCGCCTCATCATTTTGGTCTTTATGATTGTTTACCTGTGTGTGCATTCTTGCACCATGCATTAAAGTGACATAGGGAGGCATAGCAAAACCTTTTGAAGTAGATGGCAAACATAACACAAAAATGCCATTACAACTTCTGGGTATTTACACAACCACACTTGCTGCCTTTAATTTAGTACGTACACGTGTTTCTAAGATACATGCATGCACAGTTAGACGTCCCTATATGACAGAAACTATAATCAGCACCTTGAAACTGAGGAGAGCAATTTGTCAGCTCTTCTGCACAGTACACAAGTACAGTTAATCCCCTATCTTGGCAAATTTTCTCTTTATTTCTGATGTTTTCCATTTCCAGTAAAGATTTTTTTAATATGTATTTAAAATGTTTTAAACATTTTTAAAACTCCCTTTTTAATTTCAGTATAACAGTACAAAACATAACCCCAATTATATGCACATAATGAAGGCAGGATAGAACACTTTCATAGGTTATATAGTAATGAACCTAGTCATTACAAATACTTGGCTAGATGATTTTATATTTTATAGTCTTGAAAGCAAAGAAACCTACCGTTGGACTCCTGAAGTTAAAATAAATTGAAACTATATTACAATAAAACATGTCTGTCCATTACAAATTCCTTTCCTTTCAAATATTCTCTCCCATATTGTCAATAAGTGTTGATGACCCAAATATTCTCTTTTTTAGCAGAAGTTTCTATTCAGTTATGAAATGTCTTTTTTTTTTCTTTTTAGTTCCTTTCCTCATATTCACAGTTTAGGTTTTGCTGCACATAGAAATGTGTCTGTATCATTCATGAACAATGATCTGAGGCTGCTGAAGAATTAGAGACTTTCATCAAGACTTTCATGAAGATAAAGTGTAGTGGCTTAGCATCTATATGAATTCTACTTTTTGTTGTGTTTTAACAGATTAAAGTTCAAATTTATTAGGTGTCACAGTCATTACCTTTGGCTTTTTGGAAGCTCTGTCTTGAATCTGAGTCTTTTTATCATAATTGATAAAGTATACCTTGTTGATATGAGGCTATATTCTCTACAGAAATTCTGATGATTCAGAATACCCTTGCTGAGGATAAAATTTGTATGTTTTACTAAGGAATCAAGACACATGTATGAAAAAATTGTAACTATTAAAGCCATTAAGCTATAAGAATTTATATTAAAGTATGTGAGCTAAAGCTTTGCTCTAAAAATAAAGACTATTGATATGATTTTTGCTAAACTTGCACACCCCTATTTGCATACTACTGCTGTCAATGAAAGTATGAAACATGTAAGTTTATACATTTACCTAAAACATGAGCCACTAGTAGCACTATAGCACTTTTTGAGTTATGGACTCTTCCACTGCTGTTAGTATGCAACTTGATAGTGAAATAAATACATATATTCCTTTTTTAAACTTTGTGCCAATTTGGAGTCAGGCTGTGCCAAAGCAGCCAAATCTTAATAGTTCCTGACCAGTACAGATGTGTATTAATGTCCTAGGAGGCAGAACAATTTCTCATTCATTAGTATTCCTTAGCATAATGAAGATCTACAGTATCTACGGCAGAGAAAATATTTTTGAAGCTCCAGACAGCAATCATTCAGATAAAGTACTTAAGTCTTGTAATTAAAGTACTAAAGTCTTGTAATTATCCCCTGAAGCTCATCACATCCAGAAACTGAACATTCAGAGTTTAACATCAAGTATTTGCAAGGGGTCAGCTTGAATAATGCATTGAACATAGATAGATAAACACTAAAAAAAATATTGTGAAGGAAAAAAGTAAGTCTGAGAAAAACTACCATGTATCTTACTGGTCCCAGAGTGAGGGAGGCAAGTACAATTGCAGTAGAGATGTAAATACAACGTTTTTCGTCAAAAACAGCCTACCTCTTGGAATTTGTGGTGTTCTGATACAACTTTCTGACAGGCATTCTGTTCTGGAAGACAAAAGGTGTTACTCTGACAGGATACACCATAGTAGCAGTGTGGGAGCAAGAAATGCAGGGGGTGAAAGGAGATAAACTTTCCAGAAACAACAATGCTACTGCAGTGTGTCAGGGTAAGATGCTTGTTATGCTCAAATAGTCAAATTTGATAGCCTTCTCCACCTACCTTTCTAATAAATGTTGAGAATTTTAATAAATGGCAAGATCAAAGGAACTGGGGTTTTTAACAATAATGTTGCTGATAAGGTCAGTTGGCAGTGAACCACAGTACATCGAGGTTCCAATGCACAAGTACTCAAAAGATAACACAAATTCATGTTCCGTATGTTTTAAGAGTGATCTCAAACTTCAATGTATGTGTATAACTCTAACAATTTGCTCATACCAGAGCAAATAAAGTCTCCTAAATACCTCACCTTTAATGAGAATCCTAGAGGTTCTGAGTTTCAGAGATATATCCATTCTCAACTCAATTTGCCATGATATATTTTCAGTACCAGGATGAATCATAAGTCTTAATTGTTGAAAACCAAGCAAATTTAGCTTAAGAATTTTGATCGTCTTGGGCACGGCATTGGGACTTCTTATTGCATGATTGATAAACTATATGTTATGTGAAAATTAAGAAAGTACAGCCAGTTTAACTACATGTTCTGCACATGCTCAGGACTGTTAGGAAAATATGCTTAGTGGTTGTTTTCCAGAAAGTCTGAGAACCCATTCTGTTAGATATTTGGAAAAACGCCCAGTTACAGGAAAAAGACAATCCCATAAGGCTGTCTTTAGGGATATGGAGTTTCGTGATATACAAGAAATCTCATTATATGGGAAAAGTAGTAATGCTAGGTGGCCAAGGACTATTGAAGGACTTTTCAAGTGGTAGAAGATAGGGTCTGGTTGCTTAAAAGTGAAATTATTGGGAGTATCTAAAGAATTAAAGATTTTGTATTGAGCATCAGACATTTTCATCGTTACCAAAGCATGATTTTCTAATAAAATCTAGCTTACAGGAGAAAAAATACACGTGGGGACAGAAAAAAAATACCATTTAATCATATTTCAAAGACATTTTACTGAATTATGACATAAACAGTATCACAATTGTATTGGCTTTGTGTTGCAGGACTTTGGTGGTGGTGGGCTTACAGGGGAGGCTTCTGTGACAAGCTTCTAGAAATTTCCATTACGTTTGATAGGATCAATGTCAGCCAGCTCCAACACAGACCTGCTGGCCAAAGCTGAGTCCATCAGCAGTAGTGCCTCTATTAGTGCCTGTGGGATAACATAAATAAGAAGAGGAGCAATTGCAGCCAGAGAAAAGAATGTGAAGAATCATCTCCCTGAGGAGGATGGAATGCCAGACACAACATGTGACAAAATGACCACAATTCCCACTGAGGGGAAGAGGTAGAGAATTTGGGACTAAGGTAATCTTGAGAAGAAGAGATGGCTGGGAGAAAGGCATTTTAAGATTTGGTTTTATCTCTCATTGTCCTACCTTGGTTTGACTTGTAATAAATTAAACAGATTTCCCCAAGTGAAGTCTGTTTTGGCCATGACCATAATCAGGAATGATCTCTCTCTGTCCTTACCACTACCCATGAACCTTTTGCTACATTTTTCTTCCCTGTCCAGCTGAAGAGGGGTGTGATAGAGTGGCTTTGGTGGGCACTTGGCATCCAGCCAGGGTTAGCCCACCTGTTCTAGTTTCCACAGGCTTAGAGTTAATTTTCTTCCTTGTAGCTGGTTACAATGCTGTCTTGCATTTAGTACTAGATAAGTGTTGATAACCCGCTGACATTTTGGTTGTTGCTAAGTAGTGCTTACCCTAAGTAAAGAACTTTTCAGTTCCCCATGGTCTGCCACTGCACAGGAAGGTGGGGGAAGCATAAGTGGGACAGCTGACCTGAACTGGTCAAAGGGTTATTGCATACTGTGGAGTGTCATGCCCAGTGAATGAACTGGGGTAATTTGACTGGAAGAGCCAGCTGCTGCCTGGGCTGAGTATCGGTCAGCAGCTGGTGAGTAATTTTAAGTGTGCATCTTTTTTTTTGTTTTCATTCACTTTTTATTATTAATTGTAGTTTCTGCAGTTTTGTTTTGTTTTGTTTTGTTTTGTTTTGTTTTGTTTTGTTTTGTTTTACCTTGTTTCAATTATTAAGCTGTTCTTATCTCAACCCACAAGTTTGTTGGGTTTTTTTTTGTGATTCTCCTCAGCACCTCACCAGGGAGGGGCTGCATGTGGTTAGACCAGGACGGCACCACACCAACTAAACGATAAAAAATGCATTAGCTTTCGGTACATCTCGGCTCACCACATATCCTCAGAGAATCAGCTGACCACAAAGGTATTGATAATAATTAAGGAAACAGCTGTAACCTTGAAATCTCTGAAGAGACTGGTTAGTCTAAACAATATGAAAATTGAAAAGGTACACAGTACTTTCTTTCCTATCAGTTATGAACAAGAATGAAACAGGTCTCAGTTGAAAAAAACTGAGAGATGCCTTTATTTTTGGTGATTTTTTTCTCTATCATTTTAAATTGTTACTTTGGAAACTTATTCAGTGTCAAAATAGTGGGTATTATGTTTTTCTTATCATAACCAGATAAATAACCAGACAGAGGTTTCTTCATAAAATTAACAGGTACTGCTAACAGTGCTCCTATCGGTAATGAGACATTTAATAAACATTTTTAAGGACTGAGCATGAAATCAACAGTTCTGAGAAATTCTCATTTTGCATTCTGAAGTCCTAGAAATGGTACCATTCCAACCCTGTTCCCAGGATGCAGAGAATTATTGCAAAGAATTCCGCATATGGTGGTTGGGAAACAAAAGTATTAGAGTGCCTCACAGTAGGGTGTCTCCTCCCAAGTGCCCTCCTTGTGAATAGTGTTTTGGGGTTATGCTTGTTGTCTAAGTCTTCTGAAGAAAAAGTAATGAAATATAACTTATTATCACTGTTAACAAAATTTTCCCCCTCCCTTCAAATGTGTAATCTGAAGGGAAAAACCCACAAAGCTGCTACAATATGTAAAAAAAATAAAATGAATATCATCTTATTTTTGTTTCATTTTTTTTTTTCTTAGTTCTTTCATAATATATGCAGCCAGTAAAAGGGGAAAAAAATCCAGAAATGACTGACACCAAACATAACTCAATGTTCAATCAGTGACATACCATGCATATTGTGTTAACACAGATTGTAATTACTTTCTCACCAAATGGCATGCCAGATCTTTTCACTGAATAAATGTATGCAAGTGATGTGCCATCATTCTATCACTGCCAGTTTAATAGGCATCTCTTTGAAGAGAAGAAGAACAGTGAAGGTATTCAACACATTTCTTTGAACTTGCACTTTCAGTATTGAACAACTATGTTTACTAGGGAATACAGAGGCTTTTATTAAAAAGTTGTATAGAATTAACATCTGAAATGATGATGAACATGAAGAAAAAATAAGAGCTCTGAACCTAAGGACCTCTGACAGTACTGGGACATGAAATTCCATTCACTAGGGACACAGAAGAAAGAGCAACACAGATGGGATGAACTTATTAGGTCTGTACTCACCCTTTCTTTCAAAAAAAAAAAAAAGTATAATTAACATTTTGTCTCAAATCAGTGTTGCAGAACCTCTTGGTCTGGAATCTCTCCTTAGAGGAGTATACTATTTTCCTTGTATGTTTTTTCTTGTGAAACAACCATCTGAAACCTGTGAAGATAAAATAATACTCTAATGCTCTTTTGTGTGATCCTAGAGCTGACACAGCATCGATGTGTACTCCTGGACATAAAACATATTGTGTCCACAGCATGTAGATTGAACTGTATGAGAGATCTGACACTGCAGCATGACAGGGCAGTAAGGGTGCAAGAAGGAACAGCAGATGCAGACAAAATGCTGAATTATAACAGGTTAAGGCACGTTTGACATGGTATAGGCTAGCACAGAACAAAATCAAGTGAGCCTGGAGACAAAGCAGCAGCAAGCTGTAAAACAATTTCACTTTGACAGTTTCTGAACAGCTAGAAAACCACTCTCAGTCAGTTTTCTGTAAGTTTGTGGGCTGAGGAGAAGAATCTGAGAAGGAAGGGAGTGTCCCAGATGAAACGAGTACATAAATAAATCAGCTTCACACTGACAATAGGCTTCATTTTACATGAAACAAGGCTTAGGCATTTTGTTTCAGGCACTTTCAGTAGAAGGAAAGCCAATGCAAATAAGGAGTCTAGACTTCTTTTGTGCTAGACCAATTTTTGGCTTTTATATGTTAGTCAAGTGTTTTGGTAACTCAGCTTGTAGAAGGCATCTTTTAAATCCATTCTATGTCTGAATCCTACAAAGCCTAAAATTAGAATGGTATAGGACATTTTGGAACAGAAAAGGCTTTCCTTTCAATTCTTCAAAACTGATGGAATGCTTATCACTCTAAGTCAGGACATACAATTCAGATGTACAGTTAGGTCTATTTTGGAACATAGATTTTTTTTCCTAAAAATAATCTTAATTCCTCACATCTAGATTGTAATCCTTATATCCAACTAGTTCTGAAAGAGGGGATACAATATCAAGTCTTGAATTATAGGAGATATGTGAGATAATTGACTTTCAAAAAATACACATCTGCATGTTTTTTTGAGAAATTTAAAAATGTTTTGTTTGAGTCTCTCTTTTTGAATGTCCAAGGAAAATATTTGTGAAAAATATCTGCTGTTTTCATTTTTAGAGCATAGTGGTAATGAAAGGATCATAGGTTTGATCCCTGTATGGACCATTCACTTACGAGCTTAACTCGACAATCCTTCTGCGTACCTTCCAACTAAAAATATTCTGTGATTTTTGTGATTTCTTTTCAAAGACAAGACCAGGATACATTGTGGGAAATAAAAATGTGATTAGGAATGTTTTCTGAAGTACGAAGTCAGGAGAGACTAGATCTCTACAAGAGATTACAAGATATTTCTAAGTAGTATTTCCCAATCTAATTGTTTCATCATGTTATTCTTTCTCACAAAAAAAATAAAAATTTTCAAGTAGGAAACCATACATTTTCCAGTTAAGTATTTCAAAGGTAGCTTTAGCATACTCAGGATTTTGAAGCTTTGTAGTTTCAACAACGTAATGCCTTGTCCTGGTTTACGGCAAATTTTGGCAGGAAACTTCTGCAGTGGTCTTTTCTAGAAAGCAAATCCGAGAGGCTCCACCCCCAACTGGTTCGGGAAGTAAACCTCCTCTAAGAAAAGTGGAAAAAACTTTATTTAACAAGCAAAGTATGGAAAAATGAATTATATTAAACAATAAAACCTCTTGCTGTTCTGAAGAGATAGCAAATTCAGAAAATCTTTGTCATGGGGTGTAGCTCAGTTTGCTCAGTCTCTTATCAGTCCCTAATGCTGCATTCCAGACCCTGGTGGGCCACAGGCATGAACTCTTAGTGTTTTCCTAGGTTTTCAGTCCAGAGCAGGACTGATCAGTTCAAAGAAAAAAGCCGCAGTCCGGGGAAATTCTCTCCCTCAGCTAGCTAAAAAAACCTAACTAAAAGCAAAGGAGAGATTTCTCCCGCTGCCTGTGCTGCAGATAATGCACACCAAGAGAAAAGGGATTCCAGGAGAGTGAAAATGGAGTTTCTGCACACACAAACTGCGTGCCACCGCTTCCCTTCACTCCCTTTGCCCTCAGATCTGGTTTTAAAGGTACAGAACTTATTTCTGGGCTAAACAGACCAGTGTATGAAGTCATCCTAGGACTGAAGAGTTTCCATGGTTTCTCCACTCTTTTGCATTAATTGCCATGAAAAATGATGATATTCACAAACACCTCCCTGTCACAGGTTTCTTCTCTAAGCTCACAACATTTTTGAGGATTTGACCCAAAATTATTCCTTCAGTATAAGGACTACTATATGTGTACATATATATCTATAATTTTTTATTTTAAAGAGAGAATTCTGTGCTAAAAGAATGCCACAGGAATAAAAACGTAAAATCTCATCAATAGTGAGCCATCATAAGAGCAACAGATAAACAGACATTTGTTGCTTTGAAAAAAAATTGATTAATGAAAACACAAACATAAGTTTAGAAAAAACATTGTGTGCCGTTAGAAATCAGTATCTAGTAGGTCTATGTTTCAGGAAGTAAAAAGACGCTTTAATCACAGAAAAACCCCAACCCAAACTCCCAACCTCACAAATATACATCTATAAGGAAAAGAATGAAACCAAATCTGGAATAAAAAGAAAGATCAAAAGCAGGCAAAAGCTTTTAGATATTGTTAACATCGACTTTGAATTGTGGAATTTTTTTTTATTTGTCTAATCAAAACAGGTCTCCATTGTTTGGGATAACTGATACAGTGCTTTTTATTTTCTCTGTTATTTTAAGCATAAGTCATTTTAAGCTGATGAAATTTATTTCTCATTGGTCTGTAATTGATCTTCTTAAATTCTTTTCTTTTTAAAATTAACTGTATTGATCTGTTTATATCCTTTAAGAAAAAATCTGACACTGAAACTGAAGTGATGTAATTAAATATATGAGAGCCATACGTGAGTAAAGAAAAAATAAATAACCTTTTACTCCACAATTTTATCTGTTATTTATATATGTGAAATTAAAGGATCAAATTAGTAACTAGATCAATCTAGGTCTTTGAGTGTATGTTTATTTATCTCAGAGGAACTTAGTACCTACTCAATAAAACTAAAAAATACATGAAAATTTCACAGACAAATATAAAAACTACGATGGACACCTAAGCCTAACAACATAAAAATAATAGAATAAACTTGTAATTCAGCTTGGAAGTTTGTCTACAACTCTTAAAATACATGTCTTGAGTGATTCAGTGTAAACATGTATAGATTAAATTGAGGATGAATTTGTCCTTTTACTTCTCTACTTTTTCTTGATGCTAAGACTTCCACTTTCTATTGACCTTTATGTTTTTGTTTGTTTGGATTGCTAGACTTTTTGGAATTTTTTTGGGGTTGTTTTTTTTTTGTTGTTTGTTTGTTTGTTTTTAATTAGGTCGGTTGGGTTGAGGATATTTGTATATGGAAGTTTTTAAGTTCTCTAACCATATGGTAATTAATAAAATCATATTTATATGTCAGTGAATATTATGGGTAAAAATTAAGAATTGGGAAACCTCAGTAATTTTTCTCTTTGTACTATGTACCAATAAAACAGGCTCTTTAATGTTGACAGGGATCTTGAGGATTTTGTTTTCTATAGTATAAATTACATAAATACTCCTGAATTTTGTGTTCCTCCATAGATGCTTTAGGGTTTTTTCCTATATTTTTTCTCTCCACTCAAGTTTGTAATATATATTGGACTTTAATGTTACCTTTAAGTCTATTTAGAGCTCTTAATAGTACATCAATTATTAGAGGAGTAAATAAACTCAGGCTGTCATCTCTTGAAATATTTTAAGATTTGAAACATTTCCAACATCAGTTTTTCATAAAAAGGCAATCTCAATTCAAAAACAAGACTAAAGATACTTTCATTTTCTCTGACATATTTTCAGGGCTGATGACAAAAATCTGTGCTACTTTCAGTAGCCCTAATGAAAGAAAAGAGTTTAGATTCACATCTCCTTTAGGCAGGAACAAAGCCTGAATTCCTGCTATGTTTAGATTTTTTTTTTTTTTTAACATGGATTTATAGTTGATGAAAAATTCTTTTCTGGAAATTCTAATTAATACTGTCCTCCAATGCAATTATTATAATAATGGCAGTAATGCCATAAATAGTCTCATATTCTTTCTTGTGCATCAACCAGTTTATGTGATAATTGCTCTGCAGTAAGAGGTAGGAGATTATTTTTCGCTATTGCTGGTGAACAGTTGTTGAACAGATAGAATGAAACTGCTTCCTTGGTTTCACAGGAGAAATAGGTAAAAAACTCAGGGATTGAACTTGTAGCTGGATTTGGAATCCTACGGGGATCCAGATGATGAAATCTTCCTGAGTATCCTGAGATTTAATTTAGGCAGCTGAACACATATTGTTCCTCCACTAATGGTGCTGGATTAATTTGTGGAGAGCTAGCTTGCTGCATTGGCACAAAGTACAGTTCCCACAACCAAAGAGAAGGATGATCATCTTCATGCAATCAGTGATAAAAAAAAAAAAGGGTGTTGATCAAAGTTCAGTAATGATTATTGAAACAAAGATTCATTAATGACAAAAAATCCAAAAAAATCAAAGACTGTGTAATCAAGACTTGGTGATGAGGACTTCTTGATGAGAAAATCACACCATTGTCTACTACTGAGACTCTTGTCTGGATGCCAGTGAAGCTCTTGGTTTTGTTTTTGAGATATGTTTTTTTTACTTTTCTCAAAGAGAAATAAAGAAACTAAGCACCTATTCCCCTGACTTACCTTTGGAATGGATTAAATCTAGTAGATCTTTTGAAAATATGAGCCACTGATTTCTTTTTTCAGCATCATCCAATTGAATCTGTCATTTTGTACCAAACTTTGATTTCCATTGTGGAATCTTAAACCCAGTAAATATATAATACAAATATATATCTCCCATTGACATGATTGTCTGTTGTATCATGCTGAATTGGTTGTCACACTTCAACAAATAGAAAATCCAGCAACCTTAAAATTATGCACAAGATTATTATGGCATAATTCATTAAATTGTTTGACATATATTATCTAGCTGGGCCATATGATAAGCAACACTTATTTCTTGAGTCCTAATTATTTCAAAGGTATAAAAAGCTGAGTTTCCCATAGCAACATGGGAACAATTACACAGGTGTCATGTAATGAAACATCTGTGTTGGAGTTTAGGACTTTTTTAGGAGCAAAGAGGAGCAAAGAAAATGCTTCCCAATTATGGGTAAAAGAAGATTCATCTTCCTACTGATTTGGCACAAATTGAAAGGTTAGGCTTTTAATTGCTCCAAAGAAGAAATTGGACTAATACAGTAAGGACAAAAGAGCAGAGTGCTGTCGTAAAGAGCAATGCAGTCTCTAATTTTGTATTAAGCAAAAGTAATCAAAAGACATTTATACAGAAAAAAAACATAGCTGTGAGCAATCTGTTTCCACTCAGTGTGCTTAGACCTTAAACCTCAATCCACTGAAACTGGTTTTATGTGATAAGTATTTTAGAGCAAACACACAGCAGGTGCTTGCCATTGAAGTTTGAAGTTGACTTTTACACTTCCTCCCAAAGGAGCAGCAGATGGTGATTCTGCACTCTGTAGGTTCTTGAGAGGTAAGAAAGAAAGCAAACACAAGAAATTTGCTTCATTTTCAGATGTCCTGCACAAGGGCTAGCTTTCTACCTGCTAGGCTTTTGTAGTGCTGCTCATACAATTTCCATTTGAGGTGTTATCAAGGAGGAGGCAGAAGCTGTGGCCTTTACTGCTTGTGTACAGACTCCTCTGGCTGAGGGCTCCTCTCCAGGAGCCCAGGTGCCAGCATAGCTCCTCACTATTTTTTTTTTCAGCTCACTTTCAAATTTTTACTTTATCTACTCTTTATCTTATCCCTTTCTAGAACAAAGTGCCCCAATACCAGAGTGGAGATATCCTTCTTTGTCTTGTTATGCTGCTTGTTATGTAAAATCAGTAATGCTGGACAGAAAGATATATCAAATTATCAGCCACTTTCCAGGGCAGATATCACTGATATAATTTTCAAAATCTAAATAATTTCTAAACTTTAAGGCTCAGATCTATAATATATTAAAACATTCATATAAAGTAGCTTGGTTAATAACAAAATTTTCCGTCAAGGTTTTTTATTTTCAGTAGAAATTTGGATTTTCTACTGATTTGTTTTTAGTGGGAATTGTTTATTTTCTTGGAAAGCTCTTGATGTGTTTGCGAAAGAATTTTTTGGGTGAGAAAGAGTATTTTTTTTACTCTTCAGACACATTTATTCTGTCACAGTGACTGACAGAAGAGCACAACAAAGCAGTACCTTTGAATATGTGTCTTAACATAAAAGGATTATTGGTGGAAGTTTTAGCAGTTGCAAGGGTGCAGATTTGGATAAAAGTGTAAATTCTATTTGACATTCAGTGAAGAGACAGGCTAACATTCAGAATGTCATGGTCAGGATACAGAAATCATCCTAGATTACCTAGGAAGATAAATGAGGTGTTACATTGGAATCTCTTCCAGGTTTTCCAGTCCTGTTCTCATTCTTGAAAAGGATTGCAACAACAACATCATGTGTCTCCTGGCCTCATGCAGGTGGAAGATCTATTGTTGATTCTATGGAAAAGAAAAGAAGAAAAGAAAAAAGAAAAAATAAAAGAAATGAGAAAAGAGAAAATGAGAGAAGAAAAGAAAGGAAAAGAAAAAAGAAAAGAAAAGAAAAGAAAAGAAAAGAAAAGAAAAGAAAAGAAAAGAGAAAATATCTCAGATTATACACTCTACTGAACAGCAGGCATCCTCCCTGCATTTTCCAATTATTTTTTATTCTTGCAGACTACAAGAAAAAAAAAATTAGAATCTTTATTTCAGTGTCATTTAGCAGGCTTTTAGGGCCCTATGTACACAGAAATTTAATGTGTCATTTGCGGGGGTTGGTGATTTATACCCAGATACAGAATTGGCTGCCTTTGGTCTTGACATATTTAAAAATTGCATGCTTCCCAGTCTTCCCCATATGTTCCATTTATATATTGAAAACTAAGAAAAAGAAGACAGATGTACAAGAGAAACAAGGTGTTGGGTGAAGTGAAAGTTTGTTCCTTGGTTTACGTATTATGTTTATGGATTCTTTGGCAAGAGTTGCAGACCCATGTGGATAAAACACTTATTTGGAAAGCTAATCATTGTACAGGTGGAGCTTAATTTCTCGTTTTTTATCATGGTCTTTGCTCAAAGATTCGACCTCCTCGGTTGCCTGTTGGTAAGGTGGATGACCTGTTTGCTAGACATCCAGGTTGGTGCTTACCAGTGGGTACCAGGACTTCAATACTCTCATAATTTGACCCAGTGGTACAGCAAGATTATGTAAAGTTTCTATGCCCTAGTTCTCCAGCTGTAAAACAGAAAAATTATCACAGCTTTACTTTAGAATGGTGATGTGAAGAGAATTGTGTTAAAATCTGTGAGGTATTTAGGTATTATAGTAATGATGGTTCAGAAATATATTAAAAATTAGGAAAATTGATTTTTCTCCTCTCAATGGAATTTTGTTTCTCTTTTGTAAATTTTGTTTTTTAATTTGAAAATAATTGAGATGAAAGTGTATGATTATTCTCTTCTGGAAAAGTTAGAAATATTGAGAGACACACGTGTGAGCTTGTGTACAGGCTGACAAAAAAGGAGGATCACCGAAGGCTGGAACCAGATTAGATGAATCTGGAATAAAACAATATCACATGACCTGTGGGACGTGTACTGAGGTATTCTAATGTCATGATGTTGTTTGCCAGTAAAGTCATTAGCTCCATAAGAATACTCCAAATCTTTTTATATTAGGTGAAATTTTAAGTGATTCCTTAAGGAGCTGACTATACAAAAATAGTCCTAACTTACTTCATTAGAGTTTGTCCTATTCAGCATGATTTATTTTATATCACAATTACTCTTCGTTGGAAAGATAGATAGCACACTTCAATTAATGTCTTTCTAATATAGCGAGGTGGGTATAGTATAACATGCTTTACAATATATTTATCTTCAGGAGGTTCCTAGTCTGTTTTGTGATTAAGAATTAATAATGTGACAAAAAGCAGATAATCGACTTGCCTTAGATAAAGTATATGTTCATGCATTGTCATAAGGTTATGGGAAGTTATGCCTTGATGATTGTTAAATAAAAAGATGAAACACCTTAAATTTGGAAGAGCGAGGACAAAGAAATGCAAGAGGAGTTCAAGGGTTTTAGAATGGGTAGAATGAAAGAAAGGACTGGTAACAATCAAAGAATGATTGATTGAAATAGGTTTCATGCATTCCTACAGGAAGCTTCTTTCTTCAGTGCATTTTGATACTTCTGTATTGAAGTGTTCTTCACTTCCTTAATCCACCTGTGTGGATCATAGTGGCCCTAGAAACAGGAGAAGTGATACATTTTACTGAGTAGCATAAACAGCTGCACCTAGAGAGCCAGATACCTCTGGATTGTAACTCTAAACCAGGTGAGAGTTACACGTTAAAGGCAGACGTCATAAGAGGAGTACTGGTGAGGAGTTTTCATAAGCAGTTGGCTGTACTTGGGATTGGGTGAAAGACATCTCAGTTGTCTCGTTGCTGACAGCTTTTCACTTGTAAAAAAAGTATTGAGTCCTTTTTGAAAAAACTTTTTGGATTTCTTTTTAGGTTTTTCTTGCTCTAGTAGAATACAGGCCAGAAAGCCAAGGAAAAACATTTCTGTTGTGGAAACATTTAGTTCCTCTCCTTTTGCTCTGAAATCCATCTCTAAGGTGGCTCTTGTCTCCTCCCTTGCTCTTGTCAAAGGCTGTAGTGCTTGAAATCTTCTGTCAAACAACTGTACTGAAAAAGAGAGAATTATCAATTCTGTTCTTTTCTTACTTCTATCAAGTTCATACTGCTTGTATGTCTCTGTGTTTTGTAAATATTGGTTTTTTCAGCACTGTTGTCCAAAGGCCAGGTTTTTTCTCGGTTATATGGAAAATCTTAATGTGTCACACTTACAAATAGATCTTCTGAAAATAGTAACCAATCTGAAGTTTTATATGAATCAATATGCTTTATTAGCTGGGCATAGCTTGTGACTTAGTGGATTTCTTTTCTTTTTTCATTTATTTTGATATCATAAGAGAATAATATTGAAAAATTTTGGTCTAAACATTAAGTGTCTTAGCCGTGATATCAAGAAGTGTGTTAAAGTTCATGATTACTATAATACTCCTAAATAGGTGTATATAACAGCAGAAATTTGTTTGTATAATAAGAAAAGCCTATTTTTTTCAAAAAAACCAATACACTACATTTTACATACTAGTTTTGCTATGGATGTTAGGCATTACTCTATTATTCTGGCAGCTTGTAACTGTGGAAGGTCTTTTTCCTGGGAGGAGCAGCCAATTGTATGTGGCTGATGAAAAATTCAAAAATCTGTAACAAATTATGTTATGATTTTTTTCATTTTGCAAGTAAATAGATTTTATAGGGGACTACAATTTTTGTCTTACACGCAAACAACCTCATTGTAAATGTTTAATTTTAATTCAGCCATGAAATCTTGAATGCTGGCTCAATGACTATGTAAATTTCTTAGAGTCAGAAGTTGGAAGCACTAATTACTGGCCTTTGTGCTTACAACTGACTTCAGAATTGCTCAATTCATTATGCTGCTTTCACAGTAAATCCCAATAGCAAAGAAGCTTGTCATTCAAAATGATATAGTGCATTTCATCCTGATTAAGACAGAGTCAAGAAAGCTGACCCAGCAATGAAACTCTGACGCTCTCTGTGTTCAGAGACCCTGGCAGTCCTCTGCTTGTAAAGTCATCTGTAGTTTAAGACTGTGATTATGTAAGATTTCAAGTATCTTAATTCATCTTGGTTTCTAGAGAATTCCAGTTTCACAGTACTGGCTACCCATAAAAAGGAGGTGATTGATCAAATTGCTACAGTGTTCACTCTATGTACAGTCTTACACAATGCAACTCTTGTCTGCTTTTAAAGTCAGAGCCTTTTGCTAACTGAAAAAACTGGCACATTTTCCTCCATTTTTCACAACAGCAGAGATCCATTATTAGAGACAGGCCACGGTATTGGTGATTTCCTCCTATCATAAACAATATCTGAATCTGTGAAACACTAGCAATGTTTTATGTTATAATAATGTTATTTAATTGATTTCCACATCCATACCCCATCCCTCCATCCCCACTTCTAAATGGCTGATAAATGAGGATATTTTACATGTTTGAGGTTCTTTCCTTCTACTGGCCCCTCACTTCAATGAAATTGCCACTAATGCCTTTGATATTACTTTCTTCTGCATATGTGGGAAAAAAGAAACCTGAAAAAAGGAAAAGTCCCTAAAAAAAAAATCCAACAAAATGGGTAAGACAAAATATCTGAATTAATAATTTTTAATGATTATTTCTGTTGCACTAAATTTGAAGAATAATCTACATATCAAGTGGCTTGAAAGTAATCAGGGTATAACAAAATATCAAGGTAGATTTAAAGAAAATATTTTTAGTATTGGGTGTTGATAGTTTTTTTTTTACTTATTTAGAAGTTTTATAATGGATTCTAAACATGTTTTGAAGCTTTTCTCTGAAAACATAAGGACTGGGCACTTGTTGTGGTTTTAAATGAGCCTCTCTTGTAAACAGTTTGTTTCAGTGAGCTGTTTTTAAGAAGAAGACCAAATATTTTAAGACCTACAGTATAATAATTAGAATTGTTGATATTGTAATTGGGTTCAAATGTGGCACTCAGCTGCTGTCAAGTATGCGGCAAGTATACAATGTACATTAAATCAGTCATGACAATACACAATGAACTTCGGTGTTAAAGAATGAGAGGTGTTTTCTGCAGGTGAGTGTAACATTGTTTGAAAATAATTGTTACTGCATCGAAGAGTTTCCTCCCTATTCTCCCCCTCCCCAGTTCCTTTCTAGTCTGCCCACTTGAGGCCAGTGATGGATGTAAAGAAGAGGCATATTTGCTTTTCTTACTTGCATTTTAAATAGCACTATAAAATTTAGAAGAAAGGAAAAAAGAAAAAAAAAGTGATTGTGTTCTGAGACAGAGTAAGAATAATAAATTGTGTTGTGGAAATCAAAGCCATTGTCCTATGATATTAAGAGACATCAATTCACTCTTTCTTCTTTCAATAAACTTTAACACGTGTCAAATGCCTTGAAACTACTATTTGAGTTAAATTTTTGACTCTGTGCCAAACATTTGCCTTTTAATTCTAGCATTATCAGCTTACTAGCTAAATATGATCACAAACAGAAAAACCACCATCTGTGGCAATGTCATTCATAATAAAGATATTGTCAGAAAGGATGTGGAAAGATTCACTCACTCTCATGATAATTCAATATCATGGGGACAAAGTCATATATCATAATATATTCAGGTTTTTTTGATGTGGAAACAAAATTTCCCCTCTCTGACTTTTTTTTGGTCCATTTTAACCCTCCATATAATATGATAAACCTCCCCCACAAAAAACCAAACCAACCAACCAAACAAAAACAAACAAACAAAAAAGCCAAACCCAAAAACCAAACAAACAATCGAAATCCCACAACTCCTGCCCCTCAAAACACAAATGCACAAATCCACAACTCCAAAATATCTTTAAAACTGTGTTGATGTGGTGTTGGTGTTTGTGGTTTTTTGTTAGTTTTCTTTTTCCTCATGTCTATTTTACAACGGAAGAGAAAATGAAGATACCAAGTTGTGAATATATTTTTCAGAATCAAATTTGTGGGGTTTTTATTTAGTCATAATAATTTAGTCAATGCCCTTCATATAAATTGGAGGAATCTGTATTTATTGGAAGACATTTTTTCACTTAGCACAGAGAATTGAACCGTTTCATTTATTCTTGATCCTGTTCACCCACTTCAGTCAGACATATATGCAGCCCTTCTGTAACTGAAACCAGTTTATGCACCATCGACAATTGCTGTGAGTTTGTATCCACTGATTTGTGGAAATTGAGGTCACACTTCATGGTCCTTCATTTTCCCCTCTGAAGTTGCTCCTGTGGCTGGGTGCCCAGTGGCTCTCAGTGGGTGGGGTGTGTCAGTCCGCAACACATCTGCTACTCCACTTTCTGCTCACTCCATTCGTATTCAGACCTTGTGAAACAAGCTGGCGGTTCATCCTCAAGAAGCAGCTGCAAAAGTATTCAGTTCAAAGGATACTGTTAAAAAACAACTGCAATTCCTTTTCAGTCTTGTTAGAGCTGCTCTCCTTTTTACTCCAGTTCAAGCTAAGTCGTATGAAGAATTACCAGCTGTGCAGCATTGATTTGAACTGTAATAATGTGCTTGAAGATTCACTTCTAAAACTAAGATGAAAGCTGAGTATTTTTGCCAATGTCAATGGCAGCAGTTATCGAGGTTGTCCATAGGCTGAGGGTGAAAGGTTCAGTCCTATTTTTTCTTCCAAATCCCTATCAAAACTTTTATGTCTGTTGTCCAGAATCATAGTATCTTTTCTTTCTTTCCATCAGACATACTGTGCGACTCCTGCATGCTCATGTTTGTGTTCAAACTGTGACATACCTCAGGAAAGCAAGTATTTTTTAAACTAGGATTAAAGTGCTGAGTCCTGCGTTTTGGCTACAATAACCCCCTGCAGCATTATAGACTGGGAATGGTGTGGCTGGACAGTGCCCAGGCAGAAAGGGACCTGGGGATGCTGGTGGACAGCTGGCTGCATATAAGCCAGCAGTGTGCACTGGTGGCCAAGAAGGCCAAGGGCATCCTGGCCTGGATCAGGAATAGTGTGGCCAGCAGGAGCAGGGAGGTCATTCTTCCCCTGTACTCAGCACTGGTGAGGCCACACCTTGAGTGCTGTGNCAGGTGGGGGTTGGTCTCTTTCTCCAGGCAGCATCTGACAGAACCAGAGGACACAGTCTCAAGCTGCACCATGGGAAATACGGGTTGGATGTTAGGAAAAAGTTTTCTATGGAAAGAGTAATAAAGTACTGGAATTGTCTGCCCAAGGAGGTGGTGGAATCACCATCTCTGGATGCATTTAAAAAAAGATCAGATGTGACACTCAGTGCCATGGTTTAGTTGAGGTGTTAGGGTATGAGTTGGACTCAATGACCTTGACGGTCTCTGCCAACCTGTTGATTCTGTGAATTCTGTGAAAATGTAGGATTAATTTTATGATAAAGTTGCAGGTGAACTACACCATGAGTTCTGTCTACACAGTGAAACATTGTCTGAAAAGGTCATTTCAATGCAGCATATGTTTCTCTTTTGCTTTGCCCCAGTCCTCATTGTTTCACATATCACTGTTCCAGGAAGAATGGCTGAGTACATTTCAGTTGGTAGTTGTTAAAAATATACTGCTACTGAACACAAGTGACTGCTTACAAATAGACTATTTCTGGGTCTCTGGGCTGGAAAGTCATGTTGTACTTCCAAGACACAGCTCCAGCTATGAGTATTGCTCTTGCAAGAAGATTGAAATGCTTTACATGAAGCATGCCAGACTGTATTTTTAGCTTGATATTGATCACATGAAGGTGTTATAAATATTGCACAGAAGTATATGATCATGAATTCCAGAACCTTACCTATGTGGCAGGTAACAGCATGCCCTTTTAAACCCTGGGTTTTCCCTTTGTGCACGCAATTTAATTCACATTAGGTCTTACCCTTGTGTTTCTGAGGGTAAATATTATGTAACAACATAAATCTTGGCCTCCAGGTTGCTTACACACTGCCATGTAGATTCATTCAGAACTTATTGCAGCCCAGGTTTTGCAATAGTCAGGATTTTGATCAGTTGCACATGTTCTGGCTTTTCTGGAAATGCCTCTATCAATAATGGTAATGAATCAATCAAGTGGTAATGCTTTATTTAAATAATCAGTTCTATTTAGGCTCTGTTATGATCCCTCTCCAACAATACTGACTCAATATATTTTGATGGCTCTGAATTAAATGTTTTGGAATTTCTATTCCATGAGAAATTCTTCAGCAGCAATGCTTAGTTATGATTCAAGACAAGTAAAGCAAAACAAAAGCCTAGTCGTTCTGAGAGATTAAAATTTAATTTTCGGAGCAGCTCTAATAAGCAGTGGCATTAATTTAGTTTGTGCAAAAGATAGATTCCTTCTTGAAGAGCAGTATTTTTCCATACTTTAAAATTTGCTTGTCTAGTTTGGTTAATATAGCCTCTTTCCCAAGAGAGCTTAATATCTCTATTCTCCCACCACGTTTGGCCTCAGTGAGACACCTTTTCTGTTATGCTGCTATGATCAAGAGCAGCTCTCTACTCTGCCAAGGCAAGACCCACTTGGATATCTGTACCAGAAAGGACACCAAAGAGAAGGTCAAGGTTTCCCAGAAAATTCTTTTGTACATAGCACGCATCACTAAGTATGTCACAGATTGCTGGCTGCAAAAGGAGATGCACTAATTGTGCTAGGGAGCAGGATGTTGAGGGGATTATGAAAGGCAGTTTTATGGTTGCTTTTTCTTTTTGGTTTTGACTGTTTGGGAGTGTTGTCTCTCGGGATCAAGAGGGAGTGGGACTGGATTTTTCAAGTGGTCTTTGTTTTGCTGTGGAGAGACAGGCTAACTATTCCAGTTACTACTGAAGGGAAGCTGAGGAGACTGAGAGCTGAAGGTAAAACTTTGGAAGGGGATAATATCCTGTTGGAAACTGTTTCTTACATAGAAAAGTCTGTCTACCTCTTATCTTTTGTTAATTCTGTCTCTTTTTTTCTTTTGTTCTGTCGTATTGATGTAGTAATTTTTGAACTGTTTTTAAATTGTAACCAGATTTTAGACGAGATTGGAAAACAGACTCATCAGTCAATTCTACCTGTGAGGAAAAGACAAGCAGCTATTAATTTTGTCAACTAGCTGTTTCCAAATGCCCAACTTCTTCAGGATGTTCAGAGTCAAGTCCATGCTTCCAAAAACCTATACTATAATTATCTCTGGTAGCAATGCTCTTCCTTGTCTCTGGGGATGAAGACTTAATGCTACAGCAATTGAAAGGAAAACTAAGGAAGTAGATGCATATGGGTAAACAAGTTTGATCAGTTGAATGACTCTCTTTTTGTCATTTCTGTCAAATATTTCCACTCTCTAGATCCCTTTCTTGTTATTTGTTGATTTGTGATCCTTTCCTTCCTTCAGAGTTCTATTTTTTTAAAGTCTTTACTTTCAAAAGCCTTCCATTCCCAGCCTCAATCTTTGTCACTTTTGCATGAGTTTCCATGAGCTCCACTTACACCAAAAACCTTATATTTTTTTCTGTTGTTTTGTCATTTATGACATTTTCTGTCAAAATTGCATTTATTGCACATTCTGACAAGTGATCTTGTGCAAACTGGTCACATCCCTAACTATTCCTAAAATGCATCATAGGGTTCTTTTGGGCAAAAAAAAAATCTTTACTGATTTTATTCGAAATGTTTATTTTTGGGTTTTTTTTTCTTTTCCTGGAAATCTTGAATCCAATAAGATTTGAACAAACCTGGTTTCTTTTCTACCAACAACTGATTCAGCTGAAGCCTTATAATAATTTCTCCCAAGCTTGCAAAGTATTTGCATGAACTTTGTGAACAGATTAGAAGAGTGTTCTGCATGATTCCCAAAATATCAAAATATTACCTTTAAGGAATAGACACACAAAAAAGGTAATTTGTTTGAGAGTATTTCCTGTGTTTCACTATTTTCTACAGCTCATTGCCTGAAATTCTCCATATTTTATCCAACAGTAGGTTCAGAATTAATTTTTGTTTGTTTCTCTTCATTTTCTCTCCTATGCCTTTTTATTTTTCTCTGTACAGAGACCTTTTCTCTGCCTTGTTATATTCCATCTCTGGTGAGGCAGAAATATATAAACAATCTCAAATATATTCAATTCTCATTGGAATCGAGGACAGGTAAATAAAAGTTAATGGAAGAATTGGGCTAGAGAAATAATAAACCAAATTAAAGATGTATAAAACCCCTTTGAAACTAATAGACACTAACTTACATTTCTGTCGCTCCTGTTTTCCATCATCTGACCTAAGAAGAACATCTGGATTAATAATAGGTAAAATATGGAGTTCTGTCAAAGACAAAAATACTTCTTATGTCCCTGATTCCTTGTAATATGCATGCTGTGTAGGTCCTTGTGGTGTATTGTTGAGTCTCATTTCATTTCATGAGTGTTCTTCAAATGAACATTTCTAATCTAAATGGTGCAAGGTGATTCTTCAAGGATTCAAATAAATTTATTTTTCTTTCACGTCTCTTTTTTTTTTAGTTTTCAAAGTAGTTTTGGTTTTTAATATATGTTATTCTTTTTAATACTGTTCAATAGATACATCATTGAGGTGAAAATGAGTAAGTTATATTGTAAATACCTAGTTGCTGTATTTTTTAGTATATTTATCCACACAAATTAATTTGCAAATTCAGTATTTTTTATCAAGGTCAACCCAAGTGATTTATTAAGAATTTTTGAAAAAAATCAATACAAAAGAAACCAATTCTTCTGTGGGCCAGTTAAGAAATGGTAGGGGTCTTAAAAAGAAATCCTGGGGCTCTGCTTAAGCCTCATTGATTTTTAGTGGGAGTTGCTGGACCTATTGAAAAGAAAACAGATATCTTTGAATGTTCAGCAACAAAGAAGCAGCTCCCATCTCTGTGTTACTCTAGTGACAAATGTTGACTGGCTTCTCAGCACAAAGGAAAGGAGATCTTTTAATAGACAGAGCTTATACTTGAAATTCTGATGCTGCCAAGCTTGAAAAGGAAAATCCTACCACCTCCACTTGTTGCTGGAGTCAATATCACTTGTAGGTAATGAAGCAATGAACACATTGCAAATCTCTGTGTACAGAGATGGAAAAATCAGGATTCAGCTTACAAAGACAGACAGCAGTCCTTAACAGCAAAGTAAAAGCAATCATTTCAGACAAGTCCTGTGGAAATTACTTTGTTTTGTGGTAAATTGCCATTCCTTATGGTAACAGCATCAAGAACCTTCTGATTTGATAGTTCAATATGAAGGAGTTTCTTAAACAAATGAGGAATATAGGGATTTCTTGTAAGTAGTAGAAAATGAAACAAATATCACAGCAATTGCTGGATTGAAGCAAAGTCGTGATTTACTTGGTCTGTTACATAATAAATCAGCATGGGACATGTACTAATAGTAGTTTTGGCTAGCAGGCAGCAGGGCAAAGCAAAGCAAAGATGGTTCCGGACTATTTGGACTGTAATCCTGCAGCCCCGTGTTTGTGTGCAGCTTCCCAAAGCTGCTGGCAGGGTAGGAGTGGGAAGAAGCCACTGGTAAAGAGCCAGTTGGTTCCCTTTGCTGAGTGTGGAGAGAATGAGTAGTAAAGTTGTAAGCAGGCTCACAGCAGATGGGATGACAAGGGATCACCTCTGGTTTAGACAGCAAATGTGAGGATAGTTTACAAAAATTAATGCTGGCACAGTCCTGCAAACTTGGCTTTCTTGTTTGGGGTGTGGTTATTTATTCCTTTTAATGGCTAAAATAATCTGTTGTGTAGATCTAGTGTCATATACTGTATAATGGAAAAAGAGAATGATGGCATCAAGTCAATCTGGTGCTATTCTTAGTATGTAATAGGATGTCATTAAATTTAATAATGTGTAGATGACTTAAATGCTGTTTGGAGGAAGAAGCATTCCCTGATAATGGTGACTTCAAACGATAGGGTGCTGTCCTACCCTGATCACTCCTCTACCAATTATTTATGTTCATCCTTTAAGGCTGCTCCATTTGCAACTAGAAAAGAACATCCAAGCACTTTGTCCTGTGCTGGTTTTGAATATTAAATTACATTCATATCAGCAGATTTTTTTATTTATTTCTTTAAAATGCATAATTTTCTTCAGAGTTTAAGTACATAACGCTCTCTATACTTTAATATTTGAGTCCCTTTACCTCTATGAAATTTCATTTTATGCATAGAGGAGATGCTTTTCAGGAACAAATTTCTCTCATGTTGAGTTTTTGTAAACATTTTAAGTACTTCTACAAAATAGCAAAATGACCACAATAGTATATTCCTGGGAGAAATAGGAAATCAACACACCATACTGCTGTAACAGCTTTTATTTTCTTCACTGCACAGGTTCTAACTCTCTAACTAATATTCTGTTAAGTGTCATAGTAAAAACAGTGAAACGTAAAAAAACATTGTATGTCATTCGTGAAGGCCTTCATTGGCTCAGTCCTCTGCTTCTTTACAAGACCAGTAAATTACTTTCAATTACATACATGTGCTTATTTAAATCTCAGTCAATTTACTGAAATGTTCCAGAAGACAAAAATATTTCTGCCAAAAAAAAAGAAATAATCTCTATTGTGATCATTGTAACCTTCATTTCCATCTGTCCATTTAATCACAAATCAGAGGAGTATCATCATTGTGTTCTTGTGTGAGTTGTGGATGTCAAGCTAAAGAGAATTTTTCTATCATAGTCATGTCTGATCCTTTTCTTTTTAAGATTTTAAGACAAGTTTTTGTTGGCAAATCTTCATGAATTCTGAAAGACATAAAATTCCAGTTCACTATTTCCCTAACCCCAATTATTCTGCCTTGCATATGACACCGAAAATTCATCAGAGATGTTTTTACATTTTAAGAGGGTCTGTTTTAGTGGGACACCATTTGGACTCAGTGATACTAAAGCTTTTTTCCCAACCTAAGTGACTCTATGAATTTCTGTGAATATACTGTTTTGTATAAGTTAAAATACTTAAATGTTTAATTCAAATTCAAATGAATAGTTAAACTAATAGCAGGACTAATGCAATTATTATTTTCTAACCTTTTCTCTAAGCCTTTAGCACTTCCAGGAATTTTCTCAATTCCAGCTATTCATGAAGACTTTTACAAAAGTGATGTGGGGTTTCTCGGCTTTTTGTTGTTGTTTTTTTGCGTTTTGTTTGGTTGAGGGTTGTTTTTTTATGAGGTTTTTTTTTGTTTGTTTTCATGTTTTCTTGGGGTTTTTTTAAGTAAGGAGAAAAGTATTTTGTTAAACCTTGTAACTGCTATAATAAAAATAGAAATAACACACCCCTTTCCTGAGGCTTTCTAAAATCAGAGTGACTATCTATTACAGAGGCATACTTCCTAGCAGAAAACATTCAAGATGTTCCTTACTAACTAAATTTGTTTTACTGTGCATGCAGGGAGCCATGAAATTCTAGGAGGGTAACCCAAAGAACAAGGGCACTCAGCATGCTTTTCACAGCATTCTGGAACATAGACACAAGAGGATGAGGTGTGTGAAAATTAAATTTTAAAAGCTTCTTATACTTCAGGAAGCCTTTAAAACTATAAAAAATTTAAAGGATTTATAAAAACTACATATGCAAAGTCATCAAAAGAGCTTGAAGTATGTTTGGAAAGATCAAAGAGGAATATCTTACATTATCATATGATGGAGGAAGAAGGGAGGAAGAAGGGAGAACAAGTTTCTGGAGTTTGGTGTTGCAGGTGAAGAACAGAACTGAGGATAAAGGTCTGCTTTTCACAGTCTTATCTGGCACACACTGTTTGCCATCTTCACTTTTTATATCTATCTTAGTGTTACTTAGAAAATTGTAGAAGGAGGTGGGGTGTGAAATGTCTGAACAATCCATGATATTCTGTGGAAAAGAAATGTGCCAGTTTTAGTGCTTGAATGGCTGTAATTATCATATTGTGGGCGAAAGTGCTGAAAGCTTAACATTTCAGTGAAGTATGGTAGGATTATACAATGCAAGATGTTGATATGTACCTATAACTTGCATATGATATAGTGTGTCATTAAAAGCAACAACAGAACACCCATTGCCTTTAGGCTAAAACCATATGTGAAATGTAGGTATTTTCTAAAGGCCCCTTTATAAATGTTCTATGGATTATTTGCAACAGACTTACACTGTGGCACTTGGCAGTTCAAAGAGTTCCTTTGGTTTTACTATGGTGAGTGTACTGCCAAACTTGGGATTTCAGTGCACTCCCTCCTAAGCAATTACAATGTCTTTCAGGGTATTTAAGGAGCTATTTATTCAGCTTGCATATTTCTCTCCCTTTTTCTTTCTTTTTTTTTCCCACCTTAATTTAAGGGGTGATGTCAGGTTAAATTTAAATCAACTTTTACATTTATGAAGTTTTCTTTAAAAATATAAAAGAAAGAAGCCACAAAAGCAAACCAAAAACATGCCATGTATTGTGTTTGCATGGCCAAATTTTAGTAGCAGAGGGGCTACAGGGGTGGCATCTGTAAGTAGCTGCTAGAAACTTCCTCCATGTCTGGCAGTGCCAAGGATGGATTTGCCACTGGTCAAGGCTGGGCCAAATAGAAATGACAGTAACACCTCTGTGATAAGAGATTTAAGAAGAAGAAGAAAAAGAAAATTTATTGTGCAGATGTAATGGCATCCAGAGAAGAGTGAGGTGAGAATATGTGAGAAGGACATTGCACACACCAAGGTCAGTACAGAAGGAGGGCAGGAGGCTCTTCTGGTGCTGGTTCTGAGATTCCCCCGCAGCCCACGGCGCAGACCATGATGGCACAGCTGTGCAGCCCTTGGAGGACCACAGGGGTGCAGAGATTCACCTACAGCCCATGGAGGAGAGCCAGGCTTGAGCAGGTGGATGCCTGAGAGGATGCTGTGACCCTCTGGGAGGCCCATGCTGGAGCAGGGTCCTGGCAGGGACCTGTAGATTCATGGAGATATGAACCCATGCTGAAGCAGACTGTGACTGAAGGGCTGTAACCCAGGGAAAGTGACCCACATTGTAGCATTTTGTGGAGAACTTTTGCCCATGGGATGGATTCACTTTTATTAATGGAGAGCTATCTCCCATGGGAGGAACCCCATGCTGGAGTAGGGGATGAACTCCTCTCCCTGAGCGGTGGAAGGGACAATGTGCGATGAACTGACCACAACTCTCATTCCTTGTCTCCCTGTGCCACTGGGGAAAGGAGATAGAGCTAGGAAGAAGGGAGGGTTGTGGAAAAAGTGTTTTTTAAAGTATTACTTTACTTTTTATTATCCTACTCTTTCATTAGATTTTATTTGCAATAAATTCAATTAATCTCTAATTCAAGCCTGTTTTGTCCATGATGGGATTTGGCGAGTGATCACTCCCTGTCCTAATTTCAACCCAGGAATCCTTTGTTATATTCCTCTCCTCCTCCAGCTGCTGAGGGGACTGATAAAGTGGCTTTGGGGGATGCCTGGCATCCAGCCAGGGTCAACCCACACTAACAGCCATTACCCCAGCCGATGTGAAACAAAGCAATAGTCTCACAGTTATATTTGTATGGTTTGTGTGTTTGTAACTGAAATACTTGTTGGTTAAATGTTGAAAACAGATTTAAAATATTTTTTTAAAAAAGAGAACTAAGTAATTAATATTCATTGTTCAAGCAGGTGAATGCTTAACCTTCCTCAAAAACAGCAGTGAATTTCTCATGGTAACTTATTTCTGTGTACTCTTTCACTTTCTGTTTGTTGCTCTTTATGGGTTTTTCCATTTTTTGTGATCGGATAGGTCACAATTGTTTTGTCTCCAGATTATCTTGCCCAGAGAGAGAGTGAATTTTGTTGGTTCAGAATTCAATTGATCCAAACTCTCACAGTCAGTACCAATTGCTACTACTCTGTTCTGCTAAAAAAACAGAGTAGTAGCTTCTTTTCATTTTCCATGTTGTCACTCTAAAATCTTCTGTACCTGCTTACTGGATTTTGTCTTGTGAGGTCTAGAGTCTTCCTGCAAAACCTACACGGGCCACCAGTGAGGTGCCTCTTCCACCACTTTCTGCACCTGAGATCACTTAATAGCTCTTACTATACACTGCACTGAATATGAAAGATCCTCTAATTTGTCTGTGGTAGCTGCTTTTGAGATAGGGTCCTTTGGTGCTTTGAAATGAGGAGCCAGGAAGAGTCTAAGGTTTTTGAGCTGTTTGAGAGATAGTACCTATCCATATTAGACATGAAACTATAAAGAAACAAATAAGGAACAGAATCCAGTTGCTCCTACTGTTTGTTCCAAACTCACATATACCAAAATTGTTTAACCTGTAAGAGCCATATTTTGAGGTTTTAATATTATCAGAGCATTGAAATGTGCAGCAACTTCGTAAAAGTGTTTAGATGCTTTATATACTTAACATGTCCATGAGGCTTTTCATGATCCATGAGGTTTTCAAAGAGAGGTGCATTGCTTTATGATGCCATTTGTTTTCTCTCTCATTTTCTCTCTCCTTGTGTTTAATGTTATCTTACAAAAAACTACAGTATTTTTCCTTGAGAGTGATCCCAACATATTTTGTAAAAGGCATAGTTTGGATTTATTAAAACTCAATGTAATTCTATTAAGTAGCCTCTGAAAAAGATATGTGCATGTACAGTTCCATATTTCTGGCTGCCCTATGAGGAATACAGAAGCGCTGCACATCATATTTATAAGCTCTATCTTGAATTCTTTCTGCAAGTAAGACTCCCACTGAAGCCATCAAGCAAGTTACTTTTACAAGGAATGCAGACTCCTACTCAAAGTGAATATTTCTTGTTATAGACCAAGCCAGGGGATGCTGAGGGAATACTTAGTTTTGCCTTTAACAGTTACAATGAAGTTTTCAGTCTCTAAGCAGTAGCATTACAGGAGTAGAGGAAGGGCGTGCAGTGAACAATAAAGTAGCACTTCACATAAGCAGCAAGCCAATTCACTTCTCATCAGATGCCTCATAACCAAATTATTGGATGATGATTTCTGGAGAAAAAAACCACAAACAACAAAAAAGTGATTTTTGTAAACAAATAGGCAGAAAAAAGAAACAAAATAATACACCTGTGTCAAGGTGTGGCTTTAATTCCTTAGTCTGAACACCCATACAAAAATGACAGACTAGATGTGCTTACTTGTGTTTGAATTAAGTATATGATTTTTTTTGCTGCATGTCCTAATTACCAACAAAGACTCTTATCAGAGGCTCTTGCAATCTTTCTGTCCCAAGTTATCATTTGCCTGTTTACTATGTCCGCATAATGTTGTGCTCTCATTATTCATACATTTTGGAACATGTGAGGTCTAAATGCATTATTTTAAAAAACAAAAAAGCAAACATACAATTGAAATATTTTCAAATTTTGAGGCAGTTTTGGCTTCACCAGATCAGAATTGTTAGTTGCCATAGTAACAGCATTATGTGAGAGGGAATTAAACATCATTACAATCATTCCTAAGTGTCAAATGAGGCTCAGTTTTTCCTCTTGACATATTGCAAATCTAAAAGTTCATAACTGTATTGTAGCAAGAAGACAAACCAAATGGCTCTTGTTTTTTTTTTTTTTCTCTACCAACTTGCTTTGTGATACGATGGTTTAGCAGCCTTCCCAAACATAACAGCAAGAATAACAAATTATAGTTCAGTGAAAGGTGGTCTAGTGTTCAGGAGCAGTAAGGAGCCCTTACCTTTTGTTCATGCCTTTTGTTCCTCTCTCATCAAGCCAAATTCCTGTAATATCCTTTGACTGCATATGCAGAATGAAAGATAATGGAAAGTATTTTAACTCCATTAGCACAAAAATTGTTTGACATTTATCAGAGTTATATAGCACCAGCTAGTGTGTATATGCCACCCCCTGATTTGTATTGGGTTTGGATGGCCAGGTTTTGGCAGCAGTGGGGGCTGCAAGAAGCTGCAGGAAGCTGCTGGAAGCTTCAGCCCCTGTCTGACAGAGCCAGTGCCAGCCAGCTCCAAGATGGACACACCATTGGCTATGGCGCTGGTGGTAAAGCCTCTGCAGAAACACATTTAAGAAAAGGGAGAAGATACTGCTCAGGAAAGATTTCAGCCAGAGAAGGGAGGAGGGAAAATATGTGAAAGAAACTACTCTGCAGTCATGGAGGTCAGGGAAGAAGGAGAGGCAAGAGGTATTCCAGATGCTGGAGCAGAGCTTCTCCTGCTCAGCCCATAGCATACACACCATGGTGAGGCAGACTTTCTCCTGTAGCACCCATAATTGAGCAGACATCCACCTGCGGCATCTGGAGGGTCCCACATCACTGTAGGTGGATGCCCAAAAGAGATTATGATGCCTTGAGAAGTCCACACTGAAACAGGCTTCTGGCAGGATTTTTGAAAGAGAGGAGCCCGTGCTGGAGCAGGTTTGCTGGGAATACTTTTGACCCTGTGGGGAATATTGCTGAAGAAATCGAATCCTGCAGCTTTTGTAAGGAACACATACTGGAGCAGTTTGTGAAGAACTGCAGCCCGTGGGAAGGGCTCACACTGGAGAAGTTCACAGAGGATTGTGTCCTGTGGAAGGAGAGTAGGGGAAGAGTGTGAAGAGGAAGTAGGGTGGATCTGACACTTCTATTCCTATAAACTTTTCAGTTGTGTTCTAAACTTCTGTCCAACAAGGTGTGTGTATTTATTAACTGCGCAGTGCATGTATAGAGACTTCAACTAGCTCTGAACCTGAAAAATGCAGTATGAAGCCTTTCACAGCACTGGGATGCAGAGCTACAGGAAATATATTTTTGGGAGGTCTTAGCTTCCTCCACCTCTACTGGGTAGGTAGCCATCTGTTAAATGCTCTTTTACAGAACTGAACAGAGAACTTAGTTCTCTCCTAAAAGATAGGTAAAAGCATATATGTATATGCATATAAATACATACATACATACATACATATACATATATTTATAAATAAATAAACAAAAGCTAATAGGGAATTTTCCAGGCTCCAAGGCTAGGTCGTATTTCCACATGGTAAGAATTGTCATATCTGTAGCTTCTATCTCTTGCTATAACCAAAAAACTTTTGCAGGGGTGGGGAGGGGACCTTAGACAAGTTCGACACAGTAAGTTGAACGGAAAAGTTTCATTCATATATTTGAAATTCTATGGAACTCTATCAGTACTAGCACAAAGAAAACCAACAAAAACCAAACCAAAACTAGCTTCCCTGAGGTGGAGAGAGTGATTTGAAAGGAAAGCAGTTTAACAAGCCTATTTTTTCAGAGCATCTTTAAAAAAAAGGACAAGCTCAGATTCTTCTCTCAGAAAAAATTCTATATTTTTTCAAATAGTGTTTCAAGTAAGTCACAAAAAATCCTTGGATTAGGGATTTTCTTTTTTTTTTTTTTTCAAGACCCTTGATTTTATACCCCCGAATGATTAAAACAGAATATCTAGTAGCTCCCTGACACATCATATCAATTCACAGCAGCATCTTGCAGTAATGTGTCTTCTTTCCTTGTATTTTTTAGTGCTTATGCAAACCTTCTTGGAAAGATGATTCCTACAGCTGAGGTATACTGCAATTAGGATGCTATAGATAGAGAAGTGCATAATATACACAGTATATCATTTGTCAATGGTATCCTAAAAAATTGGTTCCTACCCTGTAAGAATTCTTGAATAAAAATATCCGATATGCTAGATCCATCTCAGAGAATCAAGAGTGAGAAAATTTAAAATTCTGTGTTCTGTGCTTTATCTGCAGAGTATGCAGCAGATAATTTACGTGGCAAATAGTAAGTAGTAACAGCATAAGAAAATATGAAAGAGCTCTTCTTTTATGAAGCTAGTTATGGTGTATATGAAATGGGAAGGTAGAGAGGGTCCTTTGGGAAAATACTATACAAATAGCAATTAAATACTTAATTGTAATGAATATATACTAGGGGATAAAATATAAGTTCTGCAGGTGTTCTTAGTAGCATCTCCTATCTCTCCGTGACTCTGACTTTCTTGAAGACTAATAAGCAATTTCTGTAACCACAGAATGGTTTTGATTGAAAGGGACCTTAAAGATCATCTTGTTCTAGTCCCCCTGGCATGGGCAGCGATACCTTCCACTAGACCAGGGTGCTCAGAGCACCATCCAACCTAGCCTTAATCACTGCCAGGGATGGGGCATCCACAACTTCTCTGGGCAACCTGTTCCAGTGCCTCACCACCCTAACAGTAAATATATATTTTATACAGAAATCTGAAATAGTTTTCTTTTTAAATTAATAGATTTGCCTACATTTTATTAAAGATGGTAGAATAAACTGTTCCCAAGCAAACACTAGTGATCTCTGCTGTATTTGTATTAGCAGCAGTTGCATCTACAGTATAAATGCTGCTATTTTTTTTTTTTTAGCATGCAATCTTTAAGGCCAGTACAGATGTCTCTTTTTTTTNATTTCTTTTTTTTTTTTTTTTTTTTTTTTGGAGTAGCATGACAATAAATTTTAAATTTCTTTTATTAAAAGTAAAAAAAAAAAATCTGCATTTGCCAGTTGTAGACACAATAGGAAAGAGGACACTGCTTTCTCAGAAATATGGTACTAATGACTGCTGTTTAACAAAATTATTAATTTGGTAAACATGAGCAACACATTTCTGCCAGGTTAGTACTTTTAGATAAAACATAGGAGAATTTAATATACACAGGGACATTCAAAACTGTGTATTCATTATGACAAAAAATGCTCCCTCATATTGATAAGTTTCCAAAAACATTAAGATTTCAGGTTTTGTGAAACCTGAACTTATTGATGCCAGTCAGTATAATGGTAAAATAGGTTTTAACAGAAATTTGAAAATTAAAAAAAAATGGTTCTATTTGTATTTTTTTCTTTATTGTTAGAGCGGAACATCTTAAGTCAAGAAAAACGCCTAAAAATAAAGTGTAGCGTTGATTTCATTATCTAGTTTTACAGCTGTCAGTAATACTGGTCATAGTTAGATCAAAACATCAGTAAAGTTGCTGCCACTTAACTAACTAGCCCAGAAAATTGGATCCTGTTTTACTGTGTATATTTATGTTAGTCAGTTTTAATGTGCTACTTAACAGCGGAAGCAGCAACGTAGTAAGACTTTTATTCACGGTTTCAGAAGTGTAGCAGGTTTTCTTTCATCTTTTTTACTATTTTTTTTTCTTCTAGCAATAATAATATTAATGATAGTTAAAAAACTCTTAGTGTTGTGATTGATGTCAGTAAATGAAGACTGCACCCTTCAACTGTAAGAAGTAATTGAAGTTTTCACAGTATCTGAGAACATTCCCATGGTGCTTTACCAATAAACCAGAATTTCCTCTATGCTACCCTCTCGCTTAGTGCATGAAAGAACATGCTTCAGGGTGAAACCAAAGGCATTTTTTGACACATCAGTTCTAAACTTTCCCAGCATTTTAAAAGTAAATATTAAACTATATATAAAAATTCTGTAATTTCACTGTAATTGTGAGATCAGGTGGCAATTATTTTCCCTATGTTTTGTATTGTGGTTCACAAATGGGTAATAAACAGTTAATATATTTAATACATATGGCTTTTATGACCTTTAGTTTTTCATACTGGCATAAAATAACTGGCTTTGGAGATCAATGTGAGATTTTTTTTACCAGAATCTCCCACAGGTATATCCTGTGAACTACAAAATCTAATTTACAAGACTTTCAAAAAGACAAATTAAATAGCCTGTCTTCCTTTGACTTATTTCTGACCCACCTTTCCTCTATAGCTACATCTCCCAGAAAAACACAAAGAGCTTGCACTATTTTTGTCTCCAGCCCCTTTCCTTCTTACCTCTTTTTCTCTCACTTTTTTTTTTCCTTAATTTATCTATTAACAATGTCTTGCTTATACTCTTGATTCTGGACATGACAAGAAAGGTCAAGAAGAAAGAAAACTAACATGGGAGAAAGCTCTTTATTATCCTCTCACTCTTGCTCATGGTGCTCGGGGTGCTTTGTGTGTGCAATAGTACCATGAAATTCTCCCACATTTAACTTCTGAGTATTTTGGAGTGTGAAATCTATTGTTGTTCATCACAGCTCTTAGATGTGTTTCCTTACCCTGGGCCAAATTATTTGTCCAAATTCAATAAGCTGTGGCTTCCTTAGAAACCACTTTCCCTGAAGTAATGTCCTCTTCTTCTCTGCTAATGAAGAGATTAATCAACCTGATTTCAATATTTGGCATTGTTGATAATCTGATCTTCCTTAATTATCTCCGCAGCGATCCTAGTTATCCTACCAATCTAACCTATTTTTGTCCTACTTCTTTGTGTTGAAAAATCTGCTTATAACATAACAAAGTTAGACTTATGATCTTCTACTGTACATTCCAGCCATCCTCTATTTCCTTGTCTACATTGAGTAGGTTCCCATTATTGTTTTACAATAATAAATTCTGACTGTTTTGTTACATCTTTGAAGGACAGGAATACTAGGTTACAAGTTTAACTGTTGGCATTAGAATTATCATTAAGACGTGAGGTCACAAAAAATTTGGCATCTTTGTAAAGGAATATGCAAATAATGTAAAATAGCTTTATAATAAGTGGTTACTTAATTTTTCAAAAACTTGAAAAAACCCCAATGATTTTACCATATCTGTAGTCATACAATGACTGTGAACCAAGACACTGCTTTTTATTTTTATCTAGGTGCATTGAGTTGCTCTTATAGGTTATAATTAGTGGTCATATGGCCTTCTAGAATAAATGTTCTGACAGTAACATTTATGACAGAATAGGTTTAGCAGTTTTAGTGATTGATTTAACAAATCAGTATTACAAAATCACCAGGATGCTGGAGGAATTCTTGCTGAACCAATAAGGACTAAGAGTTTTATTGGTGCATCCTCAAATCTACAGTCTTTTCCTGGTGTTCTGAGGGATGTTATCCTTCTAAGTGAAGAATTAAATTTAATTTTCTCTAACAGGAAAGTTTGTCAAAACTTACATTGCATAAAGATTTGAAGGGAGTTGTCCACATAATGCAAATTGACATGTCTCTTTTCTAAGAAGAATGCAGATATATTTTAGAGAAAAATCTAGGAGTAGCTTCACTTTACAAAAGCAGATTTGCTAATTTCTTTTTGTTTTGTTTTGTTTTTTAGATTTCAGAAGAGTCAACAAGTTTATGTAGCAAAATTTGACAAAATCTCAATTAGATTTTTAAATTATATTTTATTATTTATCTAATATTATATTTATTTTATTCTGTTAATAAATGTCTCCTAATATCAGGTTCCTTCTCCAATCATTAAGTCCAGCTACAAGACTGAAGCTAACAAAATCTGTCCTGTGGAAAAGTGGCATATAAAACTTATACAGAAAATGCAAAACAACATCCCT
>VWZV01014821.1:0-28020 GCA_013397155.1 Irena cyanogastra | reverse complement strand
TTTTTAAGAGATGTGTCTAGAGAAGACATAAAGACTGACTGTGGAGGAGCTGTTTGGAATTTGAGAGTTCTAATTTCTGACCATGATGTAACCACACTCTAAATTGGTCGCGTGTGTTCCTTTTGCCTAAGTTGCATGGTGCTGTGTAGCAGACTCTTTGGCTAGTATCCTCATTTTCAGACAAGCTGCTTCAGGTGGGCAGAACAGCCCTGCCAAGGGCAACTACATCCTTTTCCCTGAAGCTGGGGAACTGGCAGAGTGGAATGTCATATCCTGCCAAACGTCTCTGAGGAGCACAGCAGGCACAGTGGGTTCTGCAGTGTGTCTCTGAAGTTGTCTGCCTATCTAAATATTCATTCAGCTGGAAAGCTGTATTGGGATACAATATCACAGATTTGAGTATGGATTCTGGTAAGAAATATGTGTCAAAAAAAAAATTCTGAAACATTGCAGAAGGGTAGGGGAAGGCAGTAGTCTTGACTAGAGACTCAGTTAAAAGAGAGAAATTTATTGAAATAGCACAAATACATCTAATTTAGCTCAAAGTTGGTGCTCGAGGCCTTGCTTGTGTTTTTTTCTGCATTGTGGTTTAACTCCAGCTGTCAAATGACTCCACACTAGGCACACACTCACTACATCACCTCTCCCTCTGGATGGGGGAGAGAATAGGAATGATAAAAATAAAACTCATGGGTTGAGAGGAAGACAGTTTAATAGGGAAAGCAAAAGCTGTGGACACTAGCAAAGCAAACCAGGAAATTAATTCATTGCTTCCCATGGGCAGGCAGGTGTTAGGCCATTCCCAGGAGATCAGGGTCCCATTGTATGTGACAGTTGCTTGGGAGGACAAACACCATCAATCCAAGTGTCTTCTCTTACTTCTTCACTCAGTTTTATATGCTGAACATGATGTCATATGGTAGTTCAGCTGGTGGATTTGACAATGGCAAGTTTCTGAGCACTTGCCTTTCTTCAAACACAAGTTTTTTGCAGGAATCACATTCTTACTCAGTGATGTCCTATGGCAGATAATTGCTCTAGGGTTTTTTGCCCCTGATGGATCAAGATTGCAACCATCGCTTTGACCAACAGACTTCAAAATTACAGCAATCTGCTCTTTTTCTTGGATCCATGGGTGTCAAATCTTTCTACTATTATAATTTGTCTCTTCCATATATATTTTCTTAAGTAGCATCTTTATTCATCTATGTAAATATCTATTATTTAGATAATAATAACCAAAATCACTGCATACCTCCTTTGCATTACAAACAAATTCTTCTAAAATAAGTATATATATACATACATATATATATATATATATACATATATATATATCTATACTNNATATATATACATATATATATATCAACATTGATCATTCAGTGTCATTTCACTCTAATCTGCCCAAAGGGATCAATTAACAAGAACCTGAGATACCCTCACCTTCCACGGTGGGTTACAACACCCCCCACAAAATAGGCTTCAAAGTCAAAGATTTGGCCTCAAATATTTTGTTATCAATATAAGCCAACAACAAAAAAATTGTGAAAATTTTCCCCCAGCTTTCAGTGTGGGAAGCGCCATGAGGAACTAATCCATGTTCCTAAGTGTGTTTTTAAGGTTCTGCTTTGTTTTCACCCTTTTCACCATCCTCTCCAGTGGCACAGACTGTGATTCAGGGCAGCGAGACCTGGTTCTATTTCTCTGAATGCAGAAGCCCATCCTTTCTCGTTGTTAGGGTTAGCAGTTTTGTCTGTGAGTAATATTTTTGGTAGCCCTCTGGGTAGCAGAGGAAGTGGCATGGAAACAGCAGGACCCTGAGCCCACTAGGTTTTTCCTACAGAAAACAATGAAATGCTCTTCCTTTTTTTTTTTCATTTCATTTCTCTATATATCTTAGTATAATAATGGCAGTACAGCAAATAATTTCAGTGCTATATTATACAAAAAATGGGAAAAAATAAAGGAAAGGTCCACATGGGAATGATAATATTTATATGTGAATGTAGTGTACAAAATGCGTTTATGCTACTGAGATTTAAATTTCCATATCTGACATATTGGTGATTTGTTTTTCTTTGATTACATCCCGAGAAGCAGCACAAGAAATGTATGCTGTTAACAGCTGATACATTGAATGTCATGTTTAATGTTTTTTAAACATAATCAAAATATTTAATATTTTCTTGTGGTTTCTTCTGTATAATGTTGAAATTAAAGCAAATGAAACATCATATTTTTTTTAATATTCCTTGGGAGTGCAAGAGAACCTATAAATGACACATACTGGGCTGATTCAAGCATATTGCTGTATTAGCACAGCCATTTCTTTTTGAAAATATACGCATAAAAATCGCAGCAGGGTTGTAAGTCTGACATTCTCATGCCTCAGAGGCTTTATGCTTATGTACCAGTGCTCAGAAATGGAGACCCTTTTCTTTAAAAAAAAAAAAAAATTGACCAGTAAAGACAATTTAATAAGGGTATTTTAAATCTATAGAAAAGTTTGTCAGTGGAGAATCTCTGCAGGACCAGGTCTGCACCTCAATACTATGCAATTAAAAAAAAAAGTAATCTATATATGATTATTTAATTTTGCAAATGACACTTTGTAAAAGGGTAATATTTTCTTACTCCTTCATTCTGTTTAAATTCCTTATGTCCTAGCGCAATGGTTCTCTACTGAATTACTATTTGATCTTATCATAGTAAATTTTAACTGTGAGGAAGAAATGAGCATCTGCATTTTTCTTGGGGAGATAATTCTATAGTGTAAGAAATATTATTGTTCTAATATTGAATTTCCTTATAGTCTATCTATATATCCCTATTCATACCTCTATATTGAATATCCTGTGTTTCTTAAGAGAAGTATCTTGTAGACCAGATCTGTTATTTAGACTTTTTTTCCTCTGCTCTTCTCAAATTTCAAAGGTGCAATGTGGAAAATTGCTGGGGCTTAAGGACACTTCTTGTTTCATTTGTTTAAATTATTTTAAGCATTCTATAGTTCACGAACAGGCCAAGTTATTTCTTAAGCTATGTGATAGCAGAAGAAACTTTACCATTTGACAATGATTTTTATACCAAAAAAATCTCCTTCCTTCTGTTTCACTTTTCACTCCAGAGGTTTTAATTGCAGAGCTATGGGTGAGCATGAGCAGAAAGGAACACATCTTGGCTTTCTTCTTCTGTGCAGCATTTGAAGCATGACTAAGAATGAAAACAATATTTCTACTAGGATAGTGAGAAAATATGATCTTGAATACACTGCCAGTTAATAAATTTGGAATCCCCATTTTTGTTGAACTATTTGCTAGGCTAGAGCTATATTGCCTGTTAACAATCACAAAATATAAGATACTCTCTTAGAAGGACAAATTGTACTTGAAATTATTATGACATTAGTGCACAAAATCCTTAAGAAAACTCTAAGCTAATTTTAAAAATTATGTATTTCTTTGGAATTATTAGTCTTTTGAATACAAATAATGTAATATTTTTTATAATTGATGGTTGAAAGAGGTTTAAAGCAATCACTGTTGATGCAATGATAAACAATGCCAATTCACAAATTTAGCCTTTTCTAGTTTTGTGGTTATCCCTGTTACTAAAACCAAGAGCCTAATGCAAACAGATAGGTTTCTGGTTAGCCAATTTCTATTCTGTGCCACTGACCACATTTCTGACATTTCTTGGTCCCTTGATCAGTCTGTTTGCATTCTGTGACTCTTGTTTTTAAAATATTCTCACAATGTTTGATTTTGATTTTTGCTCCCAAATTTTAATTATCTTTCATCTTCCCACACATCTATCCTTTTTCATGCTATCATTCTGATATATGTCTCTCTTTTATGATATATTCTTGTGTTTCCTAAATTGTAACTTGAAATCTGTGATCCACAGCAATTAGGAGAAAACTTGTATATAAATAGTCCTTCTTTGTCTTGCTCTTTCTCCAGGCATGACTATTGTATGAAAGTAAAAAAATAATTTCCAGGTAAAAAGATGGAGAAAGAAATGTGCAGTAAGCCCAAAAGACTGCAGAAATATGCCCTTATGAATAGGGATTCATAAGTCTAGAAGCATGTCTGGCTTTATTAGAGCAACTAATATAGCCAGATAAAAGATACTACGTCTTTTGCTCTATTGCAAATGTATAAATGTATGAATTAAATCAGATTGCATCACTAGTAGAAACGTGTTTGTATCAATGATGTAATGCAAATCTCATTTTTGTTTTATTTTTAAGGGCTTTTCATGAAATCAAGAGAAAAACCTTTAACACGTGGGTTTTTCACCTCTAAAAATTTCAGTATTCATAATACTTTGCAATGAGTTTAGTGTTGGTAAGTACAGCAGCACATCATTGACTTAGGAAGAAGAAAAATGCAGTGGGTGAATTCTGGCCCTTACTGCTATTGCTGTGCAAAAGCTGGCTGTAAAACAGTGCAGGGTTGGCTGAACATCAGTGACAACAAATACTCTGGCACTGTTGGCTGAAGGCACTCATCCATGGTACAGAAGAAAACACACTGGCATTGCTTTGGAAAAGATCAAACTTCCCCTTTGGTCAGTAAGTTGCAGATGGCAGCATATGTGTTAGCAGGTGGGGAAGCTGTTTACTCTCTTTGGCTCTCACTCTGGTTCCCGTTGGATGTTGCTCTGCTGCCTGGTGCCCATTCTGTATCCTAATTTGAGCATTAGTTGAAACAAAGCCCTTCATTTACACAGTGGATGGGGTTGAAAAGCCTCTTCATGCCTTGCTTTCTCTCTGCATCCCTGATGAGTGCTGTTCAGGCTTGTTCCTAAAGATTTGTCATTAAATTACAAATCTGGAATTGCTGGAGAAAAAATATTTTTTTCAGCAATCAAAAGATAATGTCTCATCAAGAAATCAAATGAAAAGGCATGGAAGGCGTCCTTAGGAATAAAACCCAATCAGTTCTGAAGGAGTGGAGACCAGCTGGTGTTGGGTACTACAGCCTGATATTCTTCTATTGTCCACGCCTTCTGTACCATTGTAATCTGCTTTAAGTGGGAGAATACTGATAGAGCTACTGATTTTTCAAATCTGAGCGTACTCCTGCAGTCTTTAGGGTTTACTGCACACTTCTCTATCTATCCTTTTTCCTTTGTACCTGGAATTAAAAGCCTCTTTCATTCACTTTCCTGCACGAAGAGAACCCAGGAAAGCAACTGAACTCGTCTTCTTGAAACTGTCTTGGATTTCTTTCCAAAACACATATTTGTCCAAAGAACAACTTCGTTTGGAAATAATCTTTGATTCACAGTCGTATGGAAGGTTTTCTTCTTTTAAGATGTCTGAAATTTGTGGGCCAGTGAAATATAATTACAAGCATAATTTCTGCTTATTTTTGTCAGTGAAGGTACATAAATTAATGTCTCCTAAATTCTTAGCTCTCCTCAAGGCTGTATGGCCTGTGGAGAGAACAGGTTTTTGCTTCTGTCTTCAGTATTGTCCTGCTGAGTGTTTTTGGGGGAACTGGTGCATAAATAAGAGCTTTTACTACCTGTGAAACAGTGATAATGACACTGACCTTCTTTGTAAGAAAGCTTTAAAAACTAGACATAAAAGCATCATATAAGAAGTTAGTATTATTATCGTTGCCCCTAGCAACTAGCAGCCTGCTTCCTGACAGCTGAAAGAGCAAGTCTCAAGTGACAAAAATCCCAGCCCTAAATTTCTTCTCACTGGTTTTACTCATGAAACTCTTTCACCCTTTCTTCCACTACCATGTGCCAAAAATCTACTTACATGATTAAGTGGCTGAAGTGGTCATTCTCCCTTCAGCTGCTGGAGGGAACGGAAGGCAGTAATGATCCAGGACAGGTTTTGGGATCCTGTGTTTCTCCAAAGATATCCTTGCACTGTTCAAACAGATCATAAACTGTTTCTGGTGCGGGCTAAATGTCTACCCATAACTTGCAAAGTAAAATGAAGGACAGAACTATAAGCACTGAACGATGCTATCATTTTACTCCCACCAAAATCAAGATCTGTGTTTGTGCAGGCATACTTTGTACAGCCTGTCATTCCCCTGTGAGAAGCGATGGGAGAAGTGCTTGCTGCGCTGACTTTAAAAGCAGATGCTTTTAAAATTACAGAGTTCATTCAAGGCTTGATAAAGGTATATTAATATGTGTTATGACAGGAGCTGTGTCAAATTCCATGATAAAATGAACAAATCAGGAATATGCTCATATTATAAGTTACAGGATTGTTATGAAAATGTATTTCCTTCTAAAACAGTGCACAAGAAAAAGACATTGGAGTTGTGACAAGACACTGTCACTTCTTCAGCTCTTACCGGTAATCTGAAATTTTTCAAAAAAGTATTCTAATGAATTTCACTGGAGTGCGAGAAAGGTTCCTTGCTTTGAATGAGGATGATGGGGGGTGGGAAGTAAAAGAAAAGAAGTACATGTTCCTGGATTTCCTGTGCTGCAAGATGCCCTGTGACAGCCAGTGGGTTGATTCCAAACAAAGGCACTCACTTCCCCTGCAGAAATAACGTCAACATGATTTCTTTGGAACACAAGAGCGTTGATATTCACAACATTCTTTTCTGCATTTAGTTCCTGTGAGATTTTAATGAAGATGAAAAATTCCAAATTTGGAAGTGATTTTTAAGTAGAGTTCAGGCCAGGTCTCTCCTCATTTGAATTTTGATTCATGAACTGAAACTGAACCAAAGTGTAAAATATACCTTCTAACAAAAGGATACCAGAATAGCATAAAACAATCTGTGAAATCAGATTTTTCATATCCTCCAGTTTGCACTTAATTGAATGTGCCTTGTGTTCTGCTGTGGATTTCTTCCTTTTAGATGGGCATCTCTGTTTGATGAGGTGTAGTACATAAAGTTGCTGTCGGTAAACCTTTTAGATGATAAAGTGGGGATTTTTTTTTAAATATAGGCATGCATATACAGTCATGCATGCATAAAGAACAAAAAAATGAGGTGCCTATAAATAATATCCATGCCTGTTCCTGAAAAATTCTTCTAGAATCCCTCTCTTTCCCATTCATCTTCCCCGTCAGAAGCAAAAAATGTGATATCCCCATTCTGGTTTTTTATTTTTGTTTCTGAAACTTCTCATTTGTCTATAAAATCAATTGCAAGACATAAAATATGACAATACTCCCATATGCAATGACCCAGACACTTATGTGCACTGTCTGCCTAGCACAAGTGAGAAATGAAGTGTAAATGTAACTTTTAAATATGACTTTCACTAAAGTGAAAGTAAATTAGACCACTAGCAGTTGAAATGCCTTCAGTAGTACAAAAGGTGTCAATGTCTGCTGTCATCAAAGCATAAGAAATATGCTGACAAAAGTTTCATACACTTTGCTTTGTTCTGTGTGTGACTATTCTGTTCTAAAAACAGTCATTTAATGAAAGGACTAAAAATTTTAGGCATTTTATGTATGATGGTGGTCACATTTAGACTGCTAAACTTGGCATAATGAGGAGCCTGTTTTGGCATTTCACTAAAAAATGTAACCTTCTGTGGGAGAGGTCTCCAGCACTATTTTGTACTAAGACTACTTATCAGAGTAAGCTTGTAAGTCTATGAGAATAGCACAAAAGTCAGTTTAAGTGAAAAGAAATAGAAAATACATAGCTATTACAAAACAAGACCTCTACCAAGCTGGAATGGCTGTATGTTTGGTTGTTTTTTTCCCTTGGAACATTCACTTGACTTTTTCTGTATTCATTTTTACTCCTTTTTCTCAGCTTATTTGTTCTTAACCCTGGAGAGAGCTCATTCAAAATTGATTTAAGTCTGTTCAGAATGATCACTAAATCTAACAGTATTTCCTTGGGAGTTACTAAATTTATCTTGGTCCTCAGCAGTCGCAAGTAGGTTTTCTGCTAGAGATTGAGTTAGTCTTGTAAATTCTAAGTTTTCCCAATTGCTTCTACTCCTTTGCAGTGAACCACAGCAGAGTGGTTCTGAGTGGCAGAAAAGAGATCCTTGGTGAGATTAGCACCATAAAAATTACTTTTCTCCTTTCTCTTGAGCTTCTTTTAAGGTCCCAAGGCCTTGAATCCACCACTGAGAGATGTCTGACATATAAGTCGGTCCCATGGATCCGGAACTTTGGTCAACAAGCACAGTTGACTTCACAGAGGATGAAGATGTGCATAAATGTGAAATGCCCAGCACTTCAGTGCCTCAGTTCTCTCACAGAGGGAGGAAAATCTGCAGAAGCATTACTGGAAGGAATTCTGACCTCTCGCCTCTCTCTTTCCTTTTTGATGATTAACCAGTATGGCATATTCCACTGACAATCAGCACTTCTGCCCATTATTGAACCTATATTGTTTGCCTATCCAGCTGAATCCTGGTCTCTACTGGTCTTTTTTTGTTGGGCCTTCTGTAAATTGTACACATTAATGTCACCCATCTGGAAATACCAAGGAAGCTAACAACTTAATCATTACCGTTTTGTATGAGACTACTCAAAGACATTTTCTCTGTAAGTTAAATCCTTCCTGTTGGGGTGTGTATTTTTAGCAATACTTCTATTATGTTTAGTTATAGCAGTTAGTTCAGTACCTCCCCATTTTAATGGGTTGTCCCTTCTTCCCTATGTTTTTAGTCTCACTCTAGATGTCAATCTCTTCCCAGACCTGCACCTTTTTCCAGAAGCTTCAATGTCATTTATGCACTCTTAGCACCCTGTTGGCTTACCTGAGTTACTCTCTGCCCCTGTAACCCCTCATTGGTTTATGTATTGTACCCTCCCATTGTACCCACCCTTGCTTAAAAGCTCTTGGCTCGTGCCTTGAAACACCTTCTGTCCATGACTCCTTCAGAGGAATAAAGTATGCTGCAACTCATACAGGAGGTCTCTCCTTCCTTCCTTGCTTCTGGCCCTTGGTGCAGTTCCCTGCTCCCTCCACGCAGTCCGCTGCCCTGTGCTGTGAAACGAGTGCACTCCACAGCCACACCCCGGGATCAGCCAGCTTCCAGGGAGCGGGCCCCACTCGCTGCGGTGTCGGCTGAGAGCTAGCCCGAGACAGCGCGCCATAGCATTCCAGCACACTAGGGTAGGAGCATCCATGCTGCATCCAGGTGCAATGTGGAGTCGGTGGTCAGAGATAGAGATGACACACACTCAGTGGTCCTTGTGACATACAGCCTCAAGTTTATTCCCACAGCTCCTTTTATAGGAACTCCAATTTCCTTAGATTACACATGTGATTGTTTGAGGTCTTATCCCCATCCAGCTCCCTGGCCAATGATACATCTGCATTTAGGACTGAATGACACTGACTGAGGGTCCCTGTGTAGATCTGAATCCAACCTATCCTTCCCCTCCCAGGCACTGCAATGCTACATCCAGGTTTTCCAAATGTGGACCTGTAAAACCAGCAAGAGCCATCAAATTCTAAGAGGCCTCTCATAACCTTCTTTTCCTCCTCTGTGTCTTGGGGAATCAACTTTGTCAACTACTGTTATTTGTTGTAAGAATGCTTGAAATTCCCCATAATTTTGTGAAACTACTTGTTTTACTGTGTCAACTACATGAATTTCTGTGATCTGTTATTATTATCGCTGCATTAATTGAAGGGATGAGACCATGGTTGGGCTAAAGACAATTTATTACTCAAATAAACATCAGCTTCAAAGGCTGTGAGATTTAAAAGAGCAAGCAGTCGGCCGTAGCTCAAAGTGGTCACAAGTCTCTTTGTTACAAGGCAGTAGATAACATTCTAATCCAATTGAAAATTGCCGTAAAGTTTATTTTGCTTTTCTAACCTATTACCTTCACTTAATTCTGCTGCACTGCAGATACTTTTATCCAATGGGTTGTTACACATACACGCATATGCTTCTATTATGACATCTAAACTCTTAACTTACTCTATATAGTTACATTACCACACTATAAAAACTTTCACCATCTTACCCAATACAGTTTCTTATTTACTTAAGGCACATTCTTACATATGACTATAGCAACATAAGTTTATAATTTTTCTGCTTAATGTCTGTGCACTTTATTTTTACATCAATCTGAGCTTCTTCTAAGGCTGCAAATCAAACACTTCAGTATCTGTGGAAGTTCCTATCTTTCTGTTTCCTACAATCTGTAAATCCATGCAGGTAATTTTTTAAACACAAATTGCTTAAAGAATTACAGGGCTCTTTGACTCACTAGTGAACTAACAGGACAGCATAGCAAAGTGTCACTCTCTTACTGAAAACAAAGGCCCTCTCTCTTTAGTGGCTATTACTCGGGATGAGAAAAGCTAGGGTGAGAGAAGGGGAGGGAGGTGCCTTTTTTGGTTGATTTTCTGGACTTTCTGCTCTTCCCAAATTACCACAGTGGTACCATGACAGGGTGATACTGAGCACGTCTCTACCAGAACGTTATGTAAGGTGACTTCTATTATACATAATTCTGCTTTCTGAAAAAAACAAAAGCAAAAACAAAAACAAAAACAAACAAACAAAAAAACCCCAAAAAAACCAAAACCAAACCCTACCAACTCTCCAAAATACAGAACTAAAATTATTTTCATGTGGAATATATAATTTTTAAGGTATTTTTGTGTCTTCAAGGAAGAAGAATTTTTCACACCCTGTTTCTGTTATCCTGCCTTCGCTAGTAGCCTCTTTGAAGTCACACTGGTACCCTTTGTCCTGCTCCAGGTCTTGACAACTTCAAAACTTAGTCAACTCCACAGACATATACCTTGCCTGTATCAGTTCTTGCTTGAGGATAGATTTTCATTTTCCTCTCCCCTGTCATTTTACTTCACTGTGCAATATTCAGACTTCTGATGACAATTTACAAGATTGCTGAAAGATCTCCTCTACTGTGTAAGATGAAGTTTGAAGTTTCTGTAAGTCAGAAAAGTTTATCCTATATTTTCTTTCTATTTTGGTTTTGTTTGGTTTCACTCCTATCATTTCCCCCAGTCATTTCTCTTCAGTGACATGGGTTTTTATTGTCCCTTTACTTTTTCTTCTATCTCATCTTGAGGCAATGCCTTAAAGTTATGGAAATTGAATTCAAAGACTAATGGATTCCTGCGTACTTTCACTTTCTCAGCAACAGGTTGAGAACATATACTCCATAACTCTTTTGTTTTCACCTCTGAAAGACACAATACAGAAATAAGCATTCTTATGATGTCAAATTATACATTCATGCCCTGTAACTGCATCACATCCATGTAAATAGCTGCCACATATTGGCTGGTTATTTTGACATTTTTGTGACACTAAATTTTTTTTGTTTTCAACATAGTGTCACAGACCTGATGTGCATCTCACAGAAAGCTGTTCGGGTGCTCGTTTGGAACCACAATCACACAGACATTCCTTCCTCTAAAAAAAGAAATTCACTGTGAAAAAACTTGAGATACATCCTTGGGGCTGGCAGAAGTTTACGCTAGAAGGACTAAATAGAGCATAATAAAGAAATATTCTTGATAAATAATCTGAATGTCAACATAGTAGAAAGATAGTTAAAAGTGTGTTCTTATGTCTGGCTGAAGGGCCTCTGAGGCTCAAGCTTCTTTATTATTTTTATGGCAAGAGATAAGTGCCTCAATAGTACACATAACATTGGCAATATGTGTCTTAAATTATTTTATAAAAAGACCTGAAAAATGGCTAATTAATATAGAGAAAACCTTGAAACATTATTTTTTTTGTAACATCTGTAGGTGTTGTTTTTCCTTAAAGTCAACATTAAAAATGGAAATGCAAACTGTTTCTTTCTTTCCATACACTTGAGATTTTATATTCTTCTTTTTTTAAACAAATGTAGATAAACCCTTCAACTTTATTAGATCACATGATCCGCTTATATTCCTTTTATTCTCTGTTGTGAAATAAAAGTGCATTGCATAAAAGCATATCCAGCAAATATATTTAAAAAATAATATATATACTTGATGAATGTCATTAAGGCTTTAGGAAATATGCAAATGTACACAGTTCTTTGAAGGACTAGAACATTGACATCTTTAATAAAATACTAGTTAGATTTTGTTTTTAATTTTTGGCTCCCTTTTATTTAAAAGAAACTATCAGTGATATGCCTGACTTTTGCAATGGTCTCAAAGTTTCAAAATAAAATTAGTATATAATAATCTTCCTTTCATTATTGATGTTAGCTTAATTATTCAGTTTCTTTGAAGGTATACTAAAATTTGTTTTCACATCTACCAGAATAAATTTTAATAGTTCTATAGATCCCTAGGCATATATCTGTTCAGTCCACTCAGTGGTCATCTGTTCACACAAGAAGGCTTGTATGAGTGAGCTTCACCATGAAACTGTATTATTATGCCATATAGCAATACACATTGCAAGTCAGAGTGTGTTTATGTATAATCATCTTTTCAAAATATTTTTTTCTGTTTTCTACACTGCATTCCCATTACAGAGACCTCTCTCCATATTGTTCTTGCACAGTACATTGCAACCGCTAATCTGATATAAGAGGATGCATTCAAAAATGAAGTATTTCACAATATGAATTTTCCTTTGTTCTGAAAGATTGGACGTTCTTTGTGATTAACAAAGTACATGAGTAAGTAGTCTTTTTATAAAGTCTAATTTATTTAATAAAAATACAAAAATATAAATATACATATATAAAAATATCAGGATGAATGAACACACAGACATTTTTAACTCAATAAATATGGCAGTAATATTAATCTTTTTAAAGTATATTTTTGAGATTAAGTTACAATGCAGATGCACACTATCCAACATAGTAGGAAAGGTAAAGCAAAGAAATTTAAAAAGATGCAGTTTCCATGTCATTATCAAAGGCACAAAAAGCCTTTTATTTTCTTTTCATTCCCTTTAAAACCCTTTCATCAGAGGTTTCCAGGCAGAGAGGGTGAGTTATAGATTTTTTTTAAATCTCAATCGTTCATATTCATTCACGTTGAATTATTGATTAAGCAAACCCTTACTAAGACAACACCTATTTTTTGTGAATTTTTTATTCCCAAGAGAGTAGGCCGCTTTATTTATCTAGAAACATAGACATGAATTCCACTAACACTGACCAGGTCACCGATTACTTTCTCAGTCTCGATCACTGTCCTCTCCACCATACATATCTGCTAGTTTTTTAAACCGAGGTCCCCAGTCACTGAGGTAATCGTAGTCTTGGTTGCCTTCTGTAGTAAGTGATTCCAGGGAGCTGAGTGAATTTGCTATGGAATCATTTCCTTCGTAGGCATATGTTGCTAATGAATCATAAGGAGGGGCAGCTGGGTCTAAATCATTTTCCTTTAACCTTCTATGAATAAAATCTTGGACATCAATGTTTTCCCAAAGAGGTGCAGTCCTCCTTATCTGAAATATTGTTTCTGGGATAACATCTCTTCTCATCTTACTTTCCTCCCTTGCTTCTGGATTTCTCAGTGTGCCAATGTCAAAAGCCTGGGTGTCTTCTTCCCCACCTCCTTCATCATTGTAGGTCACAATATTGTCTCGAACATCATCCTTTGAGATTATCAAGGGTTCTTTCTTCCTCTGTCTCTTGAGAGCCGTAAACAAGACAACTAATACTAAAAGGAAACAAAAAGTGAATGAAAAAATGGATCATTAGAAAGTAAATAAATGAGCCAAAATTTTACGTCATCTTTTGACCTGGGAAGGTTTTAAGGCTGGAATAGGATTTTCAGTAGGAATATAGTGATAAAATCTATCTCCAAGTTAATAGGGGAAAGTATTAATGATTTGACAGCAGTCAGAAACCTATTATTTTTTTAAATCTATGGGAGAAATTATCAGAATATTTTATATTTTAAATAAATTTGCAACTAAGCTGAAGTTAAAAAATAAACAACGTTGTACATTATTATCCAACTAAGGTTTGATTTTGTTTTTAGTTTTGTATGTACCACCTTTCTGGCAGTCGCTAAGGGTCCTTTCATCAAATGCAACTGAATCTCCTTGGCAAAAGTTATTCACACTCTTGAAAGCTAGTGATTTAGATATTCCCAAGTGTCTAATTCACTTCTGAATATGGGATCTACAGGTCCCTCTGAAAATATGAGCCTGAAGACCTTAAGCTATCAATATAATTGACAAAACTACTTTAGCTTCAACGACTGCTAGAATTGAAATCCAGTCTTTGTTATTAAATATTTCTTTTGAAAAAACATGATCCCCTTAGTTTATGAAGTGTTAGTTGAATAACTCTTTCTTCTGAAGAGGTAAGGATTGGTACAAAAATGAAGCTCTATAAGGGGAGATAAAAAAATGAAGTTAGGATTTGGTAAATACATTCTGGTGCCTAAATGCTATTGATTTCAGCAGCAATTCAATGCTTAAGTGGATATAAAAATCTGACTCTCTCTCCTGTAGCTGGAGTAAATAAGAGAGGACAGAAAGATCATCTGTCAATGAGACATGACAGTGGTTGCTGAGCCATAAATTACAACAGTGCTGAATGGTTTAGTTGAGTCTTAGGAGCTAAGTTTTACTCTGAGTCACCTGAGTACTGGTTAATAAAAGATAAGATTTGACATGCTGCAGGTAGGGAGAGGGGAACAGATTTTCCACATACCTTGATATTATGTTGTGAATATAAAAGGTGTTCTGTTGTGTATTGTTTGAGTTTTCTTGCTTGAACCTGTATAGAGGCCCTTCTTTTCATAATGCTAGATGAGAAACTACACACTTGAGTAAGTTTAAGAACTCCATGTAGGAGAAAAGGGCAGATCACTGAAAGGTTTTTATGAAGTGTCTTTCACAGCCTGGTACTTAATATGTCTCACCTATGTTGGACGTGTTGACGCCAGTCTACTATTATAACACACTACATCTTCCTGAAAAATTAAATAAGATGCTATCCCGCTAGCTGTAGACTAAAAATTCTGTTTAGATACTCCACAGCCACATTTCTCTGACTTCATATTTGTCAGTAGTGCTAAGCAGAGCAAGGCCTCTAACGCTGGGGCTGAGACATGAAGTGGTCATACTTGTTCTGCGCAGCAATGGCCCCTGATCCTCTTCTGAGTCTGACGTTCTATTGCTCTGGCCCTAGGGCACATTTAACTTTGATAAGTTCAAGTTTAGTACAGATTTACTCAATTTGTGCTAGAGCATTGCAGCCAATCAGAGCAATGTTTTCATTGTGAGCGAGTAACAGGATGTGTTTCATGCTCCATATTTTCCTGCTCTTGTTGGGGCGTGCAGGATGGCTTGATGCCATTCCAAGATGCAGAGCTTGTTGACATGATGATAAGAACCAATCAATGTGAAGAGCTAGGTCTGGCAGAGTTTGAACCATAGTTTTCTCCTCAGAGTGGTGCCTTTCAAGTTCTGCCTCTCAGCAGACTATCAGCAGATTCCCCGACTATGGTTGGACAACATTCTGGGGAATCCAAGGATGGATCCCCATCCTGGGGAATCTAGGCGAGCATCAATGCCTGAATCTAAGCAGTTTATCTGTCGATTTGTCAGAGCTCAAGTATTCTCCCTCCCTTAAGCCCAGTACAGATGTGGTTTATAGATATTGGCCCTCTTCTTATGTCTGTAGCAAATATTAGGAGGATCACAGAGTTATCTTGAATCCAGGGTAAAAAGTGAAAAAAAAAATATGCCCTTTTATTTTATATACTGGCACCTGTAGCTTCCCACTGACCCTACGGCAAGCTATGCTTGCTAGGCCAAGTGGAAAAGGAAAGAGGTTTTCTGCAGAGTTTTACTGGAACACTTTTCTTGCAAAACATGCAAGTTGTAATTTTTATGCTCTTAACACATAATGAGCTAGCATTTATTCTACTTCCTTCATATGTCACCACGTCTTTCTAATACTGCCTTCCAAACGCTCATCCGACTTCTGTTCTCATTTAATCAGCTGTTCTCACTATCACTTGCAAGAAATTGAATATTTCTATCCTATGCTTTTGAGCTAAGTATTTTCTGAACAGAAAAAACTAAAATCTTTCATCATTAAATAGCTAATATAATTCATAACATTTAATTGTTGCAAAACTTAGCACTCATCTTCAGAAATATGATTTTAAAGTTCTGGAGCTAAATGAAGATCTGGTTATGGTATGGACATTACTCAGATGAGCATGGTAACTATAACTGACCCTATATTTTCAATTGCACTTAATCTGAACAGCATAGTCTCACTCTTCTCACACAATCTTCTAAAGGGTCATGATGATATTTTTCTGCAGAGTCATATGAATAAAGGTTTTAAAAATATCAGGACTCTTGAAGTGACTAGATCTCTGTCTGGTCAAGCAAACATCTCATCACAGGCACCTACTTAGCAGGATGAGGATGCAGAGGAGAATGGCCACCAGTGCCCCCGTGCTGAGGCCGGCAGGGAGCAGCAAGGCCTCGGCGCTGCAGGACTGCATGTTCCCCCGGCTGTCACAGGCGCACACCCGGATGGTCAGCGTGCCCGTGCTGCTCTGGACTGGGTAGTCGTTGTCAAATATTATGATTGGCAGAAGATAGGTACTCGTCTTACTACGGCTGTATCCATTTCTTCTAGTCATAATTCCTGCTGTGTTATCTGGAATGGAAACGCAGAATCAATGAAGGTTTCTGAATTAAGTATTATGTGATATTGGGGAGGGGGTGTTAAGGTCAGCAGTTACCTTTGTTGTCTACAACAGAGAAGTTTGGATGAACAGCAAATTCTGGCACCAACTCAAAGAAAAATTTGTGTCCTCGAGGAGGCTGATCTTTGTCAATTGCACTCACAGTCTGTATGAGCTATAAAGAAAAGAGCATTTCATGCTATTTTAGAAATCTTATGTTTCAATTCTCTGCTTTTTATGTCCAGTAAAAATCCAATGAATCTCTATCTGAAGACAGAAACTGATGTCCTAAGACAAATGTTTCCCACACAAATACAGTAGAGGTTACAGTAAACAAATTATTTTGTCATTTAAACACATAACAAAGGATGAAAAAGGGTCCAGTCTTCACTGCAGAACAGCCATGTGCTTTGATTTGTACTCAGTATCTTGCAGTGATGCAGAAACATTTGCCCTTCTGAACAAGCCATAAACCTCCTGTGGCTTCATGTAGCAATGACAGAGAGTACTGTGTAAACCAGTTGTTAAGTGAGTCTAATTCTCAATCCACCTCATCTGCTCCTGGCGATAAATTGGAGTACTGCACTGGCAGGATTCTTGATTCTCCTGGGGTAATAAAAAGAGAAGCTTTACTCCCTCCTAAATTGAAACCTCTGGCTGTGGAGCTTAATAGCTGCCCTAACAAGGCCACTCAAGCCCAGCTGGGAAGGAGTGATAATAGTGCCAGAATAGGGTCAGAGCAGAGTGGACTGAAAAAAGAGACTTCAGCAGTACCTCTGGATTGCACAAGCTTTCCCATTACATCAAAACGTGCGAATGTGTGTGCTGATGTTTATGTAGACACACATAAATGCTAACAATTTGACTCTTTTTTTAATCTATCTGCTGCTGGACTGACAGAGAGAGGCTAAAGGAAACAGCTGCAGAACTGAGGAAGGAAAAGTTACCTGGGAACAGCTATGGTTTATGGATTGACTTGTAACATTTAACACCATGCCATACCGCGTGAGTCACAGTAACTCCAGACAGCTGTGTGCATGGCTGTTCTGTCATTTGCCCTTCCTGGTGGGTGTCACACTAGAGAGTAACCCATAGTCCACTTTGGCTTGCAAGGACAGGCTTGTATTCAATCACAAGATGACAAAACTGGTGGCATAAGAATAGGAGTAAGTCTCAACTGAGGATGCTGTAACTCAGTACAGGTGCGTTTCTATGGCACTTAAAGGCAGGATGCCTTCAGAAGTCAGACATTTTCTTTCAAAGCCAAGAGGGAGCCAATGACTGCCTTGAGTTTACAAGTGTTTCCAGTGTTCAGGGTGTCTTGAAATCCCACCAATATTAAAGCCACTTGTTATCAAAGACTTCGTGTTTCTCTTGTTTCCAGAGAAGGTGCAGCTTGACTTCTTCCACAAATACAGTAATTGACAAGTAGTACTAATATGATCTGTAACCTTTGTGCCAATCAAATAAGGAATTCCTTTTTCCTATACACTGTCTCTGAATATCAGCTTTAATGGGACTTGAGGATACAGTTAAATTTTGGAAAGTATGCAGTATCTCACAGAATGGATCATTGTATTAGGCAAAAAAATTATAGGGCTACAAAATATACTAAAGTGTTTTTTTGTTGTTATCATTCAGAAACTTGCTACTGCTAGTGCTGTACTGCACCATGAATATTAAACCCATATATTCTAGTTAACTTTGGATAATTTGATTACCATTAATAATATTGAATTATAATTTTAAAAACCCCAAAACAAAAAAACAAACCCAAAATACAACATGGAAACAGTTGAGAGGTCTGAGTTTAGCTCACTCACTTTCCAGCAGCTCCTTCTAAAACAAGCACAAAATATTTTTTATAATTTCTTATTATTTTTGAGGCATATGGAGGAACTTGAATGGTAATTTGTAAATATCAGCCTTGCTCAAAAGGATGTGACTATGCTCAAAGCAGGATTATGCAGTTTTTCTAAGTGTAGTTAAAATAATAACTACATATAAAATCTCTTCACTTTTAAAGCATTTAATGATCACTGATCTTTCAATTTGTTTTTTTATAATTTTTAGCTGTTTCACAAGATTGGGCAAATCCTTGTTTATGGTGATGTATCCTGTTTAGTGTGTTTCTATATTGCAGTTTATGCCAATAACTTTTCAATGTTAAATTGCTTTTGTCTTTCCTGTAATTTGCCTCTGAGGGTGTTAGTGCAGAAAGCAAGACTGAGATTGGGTTTAATTTTAGTTTTCCACAGTTTAAAAATATTGCTTAAAAAACCCCAAAACATTTTGAGTGGGCTAAGACACCAAATTTAAATGAGAAAATTTTCCTTTCACGTTAGCACAAGTTTGAAAAGACAGAAGAAATAGAAAAGTAGCAGGGAGAAGAGAGAATTAGAGCAAGTGACAACATTTGTGCAGTTTACAATTACTTGCTGAAAAACTCAAGGAGAAAATATCCTGCTGTAATAACTATCAGAAACTGTAGCTGAGTATCTTGGGTCTTTTTGAGATGTAATCAGTGGGTGTTTGTAAGATTTGAATCCCTTCATGTGCAAATCACATGGAGAAGTACAATTGTACCAGGCACAGAGGAACCTAATTACAACAAATAATTATTGTTGAGGGTAAGGCTGAAAAAGAAAAAAACCCCAACCTCATTACCTGATCTAACTATTGGCAAAATAAATTGAGAACCAGCTGTTCTCCTACCAGAAAAAATGGGAGATTAAAAGAACAATGAGAAACCATGATTGCAGGTGAATTGTTCCAAATGATGAACAGGTGAAAGGAAATTAGAAATCTTATCTAATTAAGGATTTTTTTTTTCATTTATACAGCTGTAAATAAAAGACAATGTCAATGATAATCACCACAGAAATGAAAGCGATCTGGCTATTTTTAAGTATCTCATTTATATAAAGAAAAGTTAGTAGTCTTCTGTGTACATTTTGTGATTTATTTTCAGAAATATATCCACCCATTTTTATGCACTTCCAGACATTGAGTTATAATCACTCTTCATCAGGACTTCAGAGCAAGATCTCTGATGCTGTAAGATTTATGATGAGAGAGATATTTCAAGAAAATTACTTTTACTCAAATGTATTTCAAGCATACCAAACTTAGAGATAATAAAACCATTCTCATTATTTTCTTTCTTTCATACCTTCCCACATGAATGAGCACAGTTTAGAAAACACAGCAGTATTGTCACTATTTTGAGGGCTACCTATGCATGTGCATGAGCACTTTTGTGTATTTAAAAAAACAGTGTCATACTCTCAAGTGGATCCTAATAGGTCAATTCAAGTTTTTAGGGGTCACTTTTCTTTGAGGGTAATGAAAATTTAAACGTAAGCATTGACATGAAATTTTCTCTTTTACAGTCAGGACAAGGTGTTTGTAGGAGTTTGACAATGTTAAATGAGTAGCAAGAAGAATTATTCCCAATTGAAACATTTCTTAAGGGTCTTGGAATCAGTGCTCATTTAGCCATACTGTTTACCCGTGCTCTGACAATGATTGGTGTCTTGGGACAGGTGCTCCTAATATCTTTATCATTGACATAGGCAGTGAGATCAAGTGCACCCTCAGCAAGTTTGCAGATGACATGAGGCTGAGTGGTGTGGTTGACACAACAGAAGGTAGGGAATCTGTCCACAGAGACCTGGGAAATCTTGAGAAGTAGACCTATGAGAATCTCCCAAAGTTCGACAAGTCCAAGTACAAGGTGCTGCACTTGGGCCAGGGCAATCCTAGCCAAGAGAGCAGAATGAGAGAAGATGTCATTGAGAGCAGCTTTGCAGAGAAGAACTTGAGGGTTCTGGTGAATGAAAAGCAGGACATCAGCCAACAGTGTGTGCTCAGAGCCCAGAAGGCCAACTGTATCCTGGACTGCATCAAAAGAGGAGTCAGCAGGTCAAGGGAAGTGATTCCATCGCTCTACTCTTCTCTTGTGAGATCCCACCTGGAGTACAGCATTCAGGTCTGGGGTCCTAACCGTAATAGAGATGTGGGCCTATTGTAGTGAGTCCAGAGTACCTGTCCTATAAAAACAGGCTAAGAGAGTTGGGGCTGTTCAGCATGGAGAAGAGAAGGCTGTAGAGAGCTCTTATTGTCATCCTCTGGTACTTTAAGAAGGTTTATAAAAGAGAGGAAGATTGACATCTTAGACAGGCAGATGGGGATAGGACAAGGGGGAACAACTTTTAACTAAATGAGGAACGATTTAGATTAGATATTAGAAAGGAATTCTTCACTCAAAAAGACACTAAACCATGTTGCCCAGAGACACTGTGAACGATCCATCCCTGGAAATGTTCCAAGCTGGGATGAATGGAGACTTGAGCAACCCAACCAGTCAAGCGGGTCACATTCCTGGCCATGGCCAAAGGGGTTAGAACTAGATGATTTTTAAGAACCTTTTCAAACCAAATCATTGTATGATTCCATGATTGTATTTATTTCTTTCATGATGAAGACAGAGATTCTGCTATTTTCCATGGAAATTATTTTTTTTCAAACGTGGAAATGGTTCAATTATAATCCTGTTTCATGTTGTTTGGTTTTTTTGACCTGGGTGCTGTGATTTTAGGGTCATGACTTACACTACAGTCAGAACTATGATTGTAGTTTATGTTCAGGCTATTTTATAGTTATTCATACTCAAGTCTGAAAAAGTGGTCGGGGGTGAGTGGACTGCCTAGAAACAGATTCCTTTTATGTACCTCATACATCCTTAGGCAAAGGCTGCTCTTCAAGTTGTTTTAAAGACAGCAAGTAGAAGCTAGGTGGGGAAATTCTGAAATAGGAAGGGTATCTGCACTTCAGAGCATGCTGTTAGCGTTCCTGAGGCTGCGTTTGTATACACAGAGAGCTGCACAAGTAAAAGGCTTTGGTTGTAGGCTCAGCCTTGGGAATGCCTTTAAAAGAAATATAAGAACCATTAAAGCAAATGTTAAGCTTTTTCAGCGCAGAGGTCAGCACCATCCGGACGCGTTTAAGATGGGCTTTTCTGTGTGTGCTGTCTTGGCATGTCATGCAAATAAATGGCTGTTGCACCTTGGCTCCAGGACATGCTCTTTAAAAACTACAGCCACATGCTTAGGAAAGTTCCTTGGAGAAACATGAATGAATCCATGGGTGGGCACATACTATATATATTTCAGGGTAATAATTTCTACTAATAAAACAAAACCTGAGACAAATAGAATGTTTGCAAAGAATTCTGCTGCTACTTCTTTTCAAAATAGTAATGTATTGGTGGTTGTTATTTCTAAACCTTCTTCTTTTTTCAAAATTCCTTCTTTCAAAATTCACTATAAATGGTGAAAAATAATGCCACTGTCACAGAAATTCAAAGACTGTCTGTGTTGTAGATTTCCTTTCTGCAGTTTAAATACAACATGGTTATCATATAGCATAAGAATTGTGCTTCCAGTCACAAAGACCACTGGAGAAAGATATTGTTAAGGTAGAGATACAGTAACAACTGCTGAATTTTTGTTGTTTCTGTATGTAACACAAGAGAGGAGTAGGCCTTTAATCCACTTGAAGCATTTGGGCATTCGTTTTTTGTTATATCATGCTCTTAGTTAAACCTAGTTGTTGAACAATAGAGAAATAGACTTAAAAATATCACTAAGCACTTGAGACAGGAATGTCTAGGAAATGTTAGTGGGGTTTTTTTGTCTAATATTTTTTAAAAGTGGTATAGAAGAGAACAGAATAAATTCTGGATCTCAAAGCACTGGCTTTCTTGAAAGTTGTTGAACTTGCCTGGCACTGCAAGTATTTCTCTAGGAATCTGGAAAGATCTCACCAATTTGTCTTCCATAAACTACAGGGAAAAAATCCTGTGAGAGAAACTATGTTTGGCAATCACGAGAACAATGTGTGCAAATGTTATGGGGAAATGATGGAAGAAGAGATTTGTTTCTCCTATCCTTTCTTCCTCTTGCCTCTTTTCCTGCCTGTGTGATCTAGTAGGGTCAATCACTGACTAACCTTGAATGTATTACTAACAGCATAAATATGTGGGACGAAGGCTTTGTAAAAGACATGATGATATGGCCCATAGGAGTGTTTCAAAATCAATCCAGCTGTCAGTAGATATCCATCTTGTCATTATGCAGTTTGAGTGATCACACTTGTACAGACAGTTCTAGGCTATACACCTGTAATGTGCTAGCTGCAGAAAACAGCCTCCATCACGTGTGCAAGCTTGAATAGATGCCTGCCACTTAACAAAACTTCATGTTCAGTAATGCAAAGCAGTTTGGTTTCCAGATCTTGGCTCTGTTCCATGTATTGGCAGTTTTAAGCCAGACTGAATGCTTATCAAAAGTTGGAAAACTCTCACTTCAATTCTTACTTAAAAAGACAGACTGTTAACATGGGTCTCTCACAAAGATAAGCCAAAAGGTGTCTACCTAGCGAAGCAGCTACAACGTATAAAAAGTCCTGACTGATAATTAGAAATGCACACTTGAGAAAAAGTGATCTCTCTCTGTTCTATTTTAAAATGAGAGGGATGAGATGGTATGGAGAGTAATGAAAATAAAAATCAGCCAGGTCTCTGAAGGAGGAAACAAACTTTCTACATTCTGATGTCTGAAAGCCTGTGAATGGCAGGAAAGAATGCAGCATCTGAGGGGGAAAATAGTGACCTAGGTTGTTTTCTTCATGGGTGTTGAAATTAGCTAAATTTTTGCCAACAATAAACTATGCAATACAATATGGAGCTAAATTTTTACCAACAAATTGTTCAGCTAAATCAGTCTCCTTCTCAAGTATATCTTCCTGGTTTCCATGGAGAGAATTCATCCTTTAATCCAGCTAAAAAGACCCAATTAATTCCTGTGACAAGGGCATGAGAGAACTTGTACCAAAGCCTTTCCCACAACAGTCCCTGGGGCTTCAGGATTAGGGGTTTCTAAATTGCACGAGAGGAAGGCTGCTTCCTACTTTTCTTTAGCCTGTGCACTAGCCACTGGAATGAGATTCTCATGGCGACAAATGTGTTCCAGCCTAATGAACATAGATTTTTATTAGCCTTTTGTGATAAGGTTTCTCCCCAGTCATACCATTGTTGTTTGGAGACAAAAGAGTAGGAGAAACCCTAGGATTTTCTTTCCTCTGACCCTCCTAAGGCTATCTGAAAAACACGAGTAAAGCCACTGATATCTGTTGATGCTGAGAATGAGTAATGTTGCTTGGTAGCAGAGGACAATATTTTATCATTCTGATGCTTCCTGATGCATCTGAGGCTTAGAGAGCGGTGTGACTAATAACTGGTCCTGGTTTAAAAAAAATTAATTAACTAAATATATTTATCTTCTCAGTCTGATTCTTTTGTTATGGTACCAGAAGTAGAAACAGTGCTATGATGTGTCAAGAAGCAATAATGGTATAATAAAAAAGCTGGTTTAGGTGATCTCTAAAATAGGTTGGAGTGGTACTAAATGAACACACGTTTCTATTTTTCTTATATTATACAGGGACTGCTAGACATGAGCAATACAGGATCTCTGGAACTTAGCACCCTTGGCCAAAACATTCAAGTTCGTATTTCTATATTCATTGCTATTTTAAGAACCAAAATAAAAGTACTCTCATGTATTGAAGGTAGTCTGTCTTCTGAAATACTGAGTCAATTACGCGTAAATGTCCAGATACGAACTCAGGTGCCTCTCTCGAGGACCCTAGCTGTTAACAAATAGAAAAATAAAATGGATCTCTCATTTTTCTGTAGCTACACTTGGTGCACACTATCTTTCTAGTATTTTTGTGGGGTTTTCCAATGAGGGAAAATAATTGCTGAAAATATATTGGTAAATTAGATGTGTGGTAGGTCTCGAAAACACCATGCCTATCTATCTAATGGGTCTCTTGTCATATCTCTTGTTAGATAAGCACAGAATTTACCAGAAAGGTAAATGGTATTTCATAAATTCATGGATATTTCATCAAGTATGCTAGACTAGATGGAAATTGGATTAAGGAAATTGACAGACAGTATGCCTGGCTTGAACTTCTTCAAATATATGACAAAACCTGTGTTTGCTGGTTGGCAAACTTGCACAAGATTAATTTCAATTAGATCTTAATTTCTAAGCTTTTGAACCTTTCTTTGTGTTATGCAAACAAAATACATGACTCACTTTTCTACCAGTCATCACACTGAGATTTTAGGATTTATTTACTCAATTTGGTCTTGTGTAATGAGACATTGTTACACTAACAGAATTTAGGTTCTACAGCAGCTGTTTGAACTTAATGGATAGAATTATCTGAATGTATTAAACATGAAAAAAAGCATCTTACAAGTCATAAACTGAAACTTTATGGGTCTAATAGCCAAAAGCTTGGAGAATTTTTGTACCTTCTTTAAGGCTTGAACTGTGTTCTTAAGTGGCAATTTGTGTCACTGGTTGAGACAGGATGATGTGATTATAAACTTTAGTGGTTGTGAAAAGCACTTTTTTTTTCATTTTTCTGGTATGATAATTCCTTCCACTGTTTTAATTTAATTCATCACTTCCTTTGATGTGTATATTCATCTATTTATATCATTTACATGAAAAACAGTAAAACATTCTTAAAAAATAATAGAAAAATTGTCAAATACCTCTTCAAAGGGAAGTGATTTTTTTTAATCAAAGTATCCTCTTCCATTCTAACCCATTTTGCCTGAATTCTGATATTATGTGTAATGAATTAAAAATAAATAAAATTAAATGCAGCCTCCCAATATCTATTGTGTCTTCTTTTTCTCCCTTTTTTTTTCTATTTCTATCTGTTAAAAAATTCATAAAACATTGCTTGAATTGGATCCGATATATTACACATTCTTGCTCTGCAGAGTTCTGCAATACCTGAAAAGCTAAATTCATCTCAGGTACCACCTACTTTTGGTGAAGCCTCTGTGACTTTAATAAACACTGGGCAGAAAATCAGGTAAAACATCAGCATGGTTCCTGATGTGTATCCATTTCACCCACCTTCGTAAAGTCTTTGAATATTGCATGGTCACTGTGCTCTAAAGAGAACCAAAATATTTTACATTCTGATCCTTTCCACATATTTTCTGTGAAGTTTTGGCTGGATGCTGACAGCCTAAAGCTAGTGAGACGTGAGGATAGATGTAAGCTGTTCTTAGGGCTTCATCCTGGCTTGTCTATCCTAGAGTAGGAACCCACTCATGTTTGTGCTAGTGAAAATAATGATCTCAACTTTTTTCTTCCAGTCAAAAGTGAATCAGTCTAGAGAAGAGGCTCATCCATGATCTCAGGTCCATTTTGGGGAGATAATCTTAAAGCACTTTTCCTTACACACTGCAACACACCTTATCTGCTACTGAATCCAGTTCTTTTGTAAATACTTTCAGAATTAAAAATCTTCCAGGATTTAAAACTGAAGGACTGACTGGCTTTAGCATAAATAGATGATGTTGTAATGGCAGCAATATTAAGACATTTTTGTAATATGCTGGCTCTGAGTTCTGTTCATTTAACTACTTACTCAAATCCAAATTATTACTTTGTTTTATCTTCAGGGTTTTTTCTTGTCTCTTCAAATTTTACAGAATTGCGGAAGTGGTAAGGGATATTAGAAAGGGATATACATGACCTTTGACCAGACTCAACTATATACTAGACTGAGTTTTAACCTACAATGGAAATAGTTGCATTGTCCTTTATTTTCTAAAACGTTTGATTTACACGTCTTCTTAACTGAGACATAATAAAGATTTTCCTGCTTCATGTACTTGAAGGTGTTGCTGCATTAACTAAGCCAATGATAAAAATCCAGAAATAAATGGAATTATTTTACAGCATAAAACAATCTATCTCAGCATAAAACAGACTATCTCTGAAAAATATTTTCTGATATTAGAAATTATAAACGACCTTAAAGTATCTTTTTTTATTATATCCTGTGTTATTGTACTAGGATAGTATCCTTCATCTTTTATGCACTTTTCTGAATCAACTTGTATTTTCTGCAGAAGATAGGAAATGAAGAGGGTGGGTTAGTCTACCCCAGTTAAAACTAAGATATTTTGAAGTCTTCGTGGTGGCACTTCAGGATAGTTTCCTTACAAGTTCTTTGGTAATATTAGTATTGGTTTACCTGTCCTGCTTTTGCATTTTCACAAACAAATGTTTCATAGTAGTTGGCAAATTCTGGTGCATGATCATTTATGTCTAAAATCCGTATGAAGACAGGTATCTGGCTACTTTGTTTAGGATTATCTGAAAAAAAAAGAATTATATTACAATACAAAGAGATACATATATGAAAATAATCCAATACATTTTTTTCCAATAGATATTAGAAATGTCAATTATGTATGCTCAATATTCTTGATTATACTAGAACAATTATATTTCATTTTCTGATAACATACATTACATATACATGAAAGTCCTATTTATAACTGAAACAAGTTTCTCTATTATATATATATGTGTATATATATATATAATATAAAGTAGGCTTAAATTGATTAGCATTAAAAACAGGTCACTGAGTTGTAATGGAGTTGTATTCTTTATATCAGTTCAGCAAATGATTCATTGTGAAAGTTGTTCCATAAGGTTGTGCTGTTAAGAACATTTATCTTTTCAAATCAATAAAACAGTAAAAGAGTGTCAGTCAACAACACCACCATCAAAAGCACACACAAACACAAAACCATAAAAAACTCAAAACAAAGTTTCCTTTCTTCCCTAACTGTAAAAACCAAAATAATAAAATGACATATGCAGGATATGATCATTAATCATTCTTCACAAATATCCAGACTCAAGGTATTGCCGGAGAGGAGTCTTACACTATGCATATTGAAAATGTAGAACATGTTTGACCAAACAATGAAAAGCATTTAAGAGGAAAAGATAAAGTACATAAATCTTTCTGAAAATGGGGATATGATTCATCTCTCCATATTACCCAGCTCCCAGGCTCTTAAGCCCATTGATTTCAGGGGAATCTATAGGAGAATAAAGGAAGGCAGAAAAGTTTTTTACTAAAATTAGTGTCTGTTTCCCCCTTTGATGACTGTTGCCTCAGAAGAAAGGTAGACAAGACATATATATGCCTAAAAGTATCTAACAGAATAGTAAAGAATCCAGGTGAAAGATTTATGCCCAGGGTTTACTTCAGACATGGAGGGCAAAGAATTTCCGCAGTCTTGGCTTCAAACAAAGCCATTTTCTGAGATAAGTTAGATCAGTTGAGGTAAAGCATAATTTGTTTCCATATACAGAGGTTATTCTGACAATGTATTTGTATGTTAGGGGCATTTTTTTCCCCTTTCCCCAAGGATTTTCCCAAAGACAGCTTAAGATAGAGCCAGTGCATTACACCTGCACCAAATTATTTGACATGAATTCTCAGGGAACCAGTTAACTTATCT
>VWZV01014803.1:335-17050 GCA_013397155.1 Irena cyanogastra | reverse complement strand
GCCCACCTGGGAACATTCCTGAATATTCAAAGGGATATTTTGATCTCATACAAACACATTGCTAAGCTGCATCAGCTAACTCTTCATGATGTCCTGTCTAAGGCACCCCTCAAGTGCAGAGGAATATAAAGGGGAGCAAGATATTCTTTAGAAATCTCTAAAGCTGCTACACACCAGAGACAAGGAAAACAGTTGTGAGCACTTGTGTCCTCTGCTATTTATTCCCTAGGACAGCAGATAAGGGAAGTGGAATTTCATTATTCTCAAAAATCCTGCTAAAGGCAGATATTTCTATTTGTCATTTCATGTGGCACTAGTCCTTAACCAAACTACAATCTCTGTACCTAAGTGAGGCTGAGCACCCAATTCGATCTCAACTTGATACTCAAAAGATAAAGCTCATAGCTTGAAAACACAGATGTTCTTCTTTCCAGGAGCAAATATGAAATTCTGCTCACTCTTTTGCATCCAGTTACTTGTAGGAACATCAAAATTAGAGGAAATCCCTAAAATCCTTCTCAAAGCTTAACTCATGAGCTATAACATTTTATTTTCTCATACCATCAAAACAAAAATAATAACTGTTTAATAATTAGTCTTTCCTCCACAAGACTGTCATAATTCTCAATTCCTCAGCACAATTCTTCTATATTTTATGCTTTTACTATGAAATAAACAGAGCTTTTCAAACTCAGAGAAGAAAGTACTGAACATATTTTGGTGATTATAATAAAGGAATGTAGCTATTACAGGTATGAAAAGAGGATTCTCTAAATGCAGCCCCATCTCAGGACTGCACTACTTTGATGCCTAGATATTCCCTTCAACTGTCAGCTGGAAGGGTTATTGCAGATTTCGAATGAATTTCATTTGAAATAGTCAAAGTAGTGTCAAGAGTTTTCAAAAAGTTTTTGTACAATAACAACAAAAAATAGGGAATTCATTTTAGAAAAGCATGCAATATAAATGAAAAATTCTGAAATGGTGAAATGCAATAAAAAACATGAAAGTATACAGCTGAGTATTAACAGAGAAAATGCAGTAGACATAAGGTCTGTGAAACAATTAATGCTTATTTATCCTCAAAGCATTATTGTGTGAAGAATGAAAATGAAGTAACATTCAAAATCAATTTTAAAACCATATTATTCACATTAATCAACCATTAAAATAATATTATCTTGATTAGATATAATTTTTCATTATTATATTCTCCAATTTACTACATCAGTATCTCATAGCTGCTATCACAATTAAGCTTAATTTCTATCTTGCTTAAAGTGGTTAGAAATGGTCTTGAAAAATAAAACCTGTGTAGAAATACTAAGATAGATTAAGCTAAGGTGTGTATTTTGCTAGAGAAAACCTAAATTCTGCAGATCTTTCCTTCCCTAAAGCCCCATGTCACCACAGGTAGGAAATATTGATCCCTGGGCTGGTCCGAGGAGGTAGTGAGGGGATGAGTGTCCCTTTCCCTGATGAGGAGTGTTCTGATGTAGAAAGGAGATGCAGTGGGATGCCCTTCTGTGCCCTCAGTGAACACACAGTAATTCCTGTTGCTGTGATTTTGTTAGGCAAGGCAATAGAGAAATAAAGGACAGGGCATGAGAGACAGAGGGCAGACATACTTCCAGTAAGGGTGACAACTGCATATCTATTTGAAGAGCAGATCTGAACCACAAAGCTGAAATATTATTTTAGAAAAACATTAGTTCAAAATATACCAAATGACCACAAACTGAAGAGCAAAGAAAGACACAAACAGATTGGTTTTCTTTTTCTGCAATCAATCTTGATAAAGAACTTGTCCTCTTACATAACAAGACCAGTGGCAGCTGAAATTCAAGTAATATATTGCACAATGGTGGTAAAATATGAATGGTAATACAGTGCAGTCTAATCAGTTCTGGTTTTAGTCAAAAGCTTTGCTGTGGCATCACCACAGAAACAAAGTCCTACTTGTGCAAAAGCTGCGCTCAGGGCAGTACAGACTGTTCTGAACACCAAAGCTAAATTGCTGTTGTGGAAACATCTTACAAGTATCACTTTACAATGGTTATCTCTTTGCCATCGTTTAAAATGAAACATAATGAAGGCATCCAAGCACTGGATATGCAAAGAAGAACATAACATATGCCATATATCCTTTTGTTTGCTACAGATGTCCTGGTCTCAAGTAACTAGCTATTTGTAGTTGTATATCTATTATTGCAACATGAATCTGTCACAAATAAATTTTTTATCCTGGTCAGAGGAAAAAAAAATCTTTTCCTTAATGCACATGACTGCTTATTAATAACTTTCACCTGAGTTTGAAACTTACTTTCTGTCATATTAAAACCTTCAAACAGAAGTCTGAAAGCTGGAAAAATAAAATATAGTCAGGTGGTAAAGACCTTTTCTTTGCTTATGGACTCGATGCATGTAGAGGGGGCTTTTCTGAAGCCTGTTAAAATACTAACAGTGCTACAACTATTATTTATCTCAGGAAACACTATTTTGTAACATAACAGAACTAAACTTTCAGAAATAAAATTGTTAAATTCTTTCAGACTACTAAAACAAACATTTCTACAACATGATGAACATAAAGAGAACATAAAAAGTTTATCATTCATTAGGTGTGAACACGTACATGAATGCCGAACTGGTACAACCCTCTCACAAACAGAAGTGAGGAAAATGTATTAAAAGCTAAAGATTTGGTATGACCAGAAACAATGACCAAGAATATTACATTTAACAGAAAATGCTGAGGTCTGAAAACAATGCTTTGATTTTATATTGCTGTTATATCTTGCATAGAAAACCAACAAAAAATATCATAACAAACATAGAAAAGAAAATAAAACTAAACAGAGACAAGCCTGGAATGTCCAATAATAGGTCATCAGTTGGTGAGTTGTTTGACAAGTTGGTTATGAGCTGAACTGGCAAACCAAACTTAAGAGTTTTTATCCTTCCCTTATAGCTCTATTTAAATATTCCTTGTTTTCAGTACACTGTCCTTGTCTCATGCTTTCACATATTGAGGACACATTTAATTATCCTAGTGTTATCTGTCTTGGACCTGAAATGCCAAAGAAAGCAGACTCTGTGCAGCTCAAGGCTCCTACAGGCCAGCAGGTGCTGTGACGGACACTGGGTTGGTCAGCCATTTTGAGCTGCAACTATTTTCAACACTGACTTCAGAAAACTATCAAAACTATTTCTCCTTGAAACTACAGCTGCAACAGAAATCAGCAAAACATGAGACATACAGAAAAATATTTGCCAGTAGCCATTTCTGATCATAATAATGCTTATCATAATTTTAAATTCAGTGAGGAAGAGATGCCAAAATAAAGTTGCACAGAGACAGAGCTAAAGAGACATTTGAAATACACTGCACTCAGCATAAAATATAAAATGTGATCAATACACTCATTTAAAGAGAATGCAAAAGGAAGGGGAACATAAAGGACTTTATGATCAGTTAAAAGGTGAACAAGTCCAGCATATTTTTGAAGGACTTGGAGAGAGGAGACTTGTGATGTGTGGGCAGTGTTCTGACCTAACATTTCAAAGAATCCAAAGGAATAAGAGAGAAAATACTCTGGAATCCAATATTGAATTCTGTCCAAAACCACACAACTGCATACACAGTTGTGATGACCAATGCAGTATACAAATGATGCTTATCTCTCATGAAAATATGTAAGAAATGGAATAAATAATACTGCTTTGTGAATTGCCTAGGTAGGAACAAGAAGTCCAAATTTCATCATCTGCCATAATGTTGTCTGTTGCATTAGTAAAGATGGATTGCTATCAGTCTGACAGAAAAAAAAAAAAGAAAAATTAAATTGGATAAAGATGTATAAGCAATTCTCTTGCCAGGTCAAGCTTAACTGGATTTTAAGACTCTAAATAGGTGAAATTCTGAGAATATTCTAAAAGCACATTCATGAAATACAAAGTTCATAAAATAAAGTTCATAAAATCATATCAGTTGGAAAGTACTTCTAGAGGCCTTCTGGTCCAACTCTATCCTCAAAGAAAGGCCATCTTTTATCAGGTTGCTTAGGTCCACATTCAGTGAAGTTCTGAATACCTCCAGGAACTGAGACACTGCAAGCCCACAATTTGGAACCCTGTTCCAGTGTTTCACCAGTCTCATGGTGAAAAGACATTTATCTGAGATACATCACTCACTTCTGAGAAGTACCTTCATTCTGCCATGAATCTTCTTTATATCAATCTCTCTACAGTGTAAGCATTACTATTTTGTAATCTTTGGATTCAAATACAAGGGCATCTAGTTTGCCTTTGGTTTTTTGGTCTCAGGATACTTTGTGCAAGTATTTGTCCTGTACCTCTGGAAGCAATGTATTCTCTTTCCCCAGAGAAAACAGAAATTTTTATGAAATTGAGCTTGCACATAAAGAAAGGTTTATGGTTTAGTGATGGACTTGATCTTTTCCAGCCTAGGAGATACTATGATTCTATTATAGGCAATCTAAGCTTGTTACTGCAGTTCACGTCCACTAAGTGTCCTCTTATTTGGCACCTGAGAAAAGCCTAACTCCATCTTCCCAAAGACTGACAGAAGTTAGGCAGCTGTAGACAGTAATCCGGTCCTGCAAAGCCTTAAATAAGCTTTCAATGGTGCTTCAGCTTCTTCTTTTACCTCTTCTGCCCCAGACCCTGGAGGATCTTGATGGCCATCCTCTTCTCTTTGCTCCAGTGCGACATCTATCTTGTCTGGTACCAGGGAACCCAAAGTTAGGCCCAACACCCTAGATTTGGTCTCAAAGCACCCTAGATGTGGTGTCAGAGGAGAAGGATTACTTCCCTCCATCTCCTAGTTGTGCCCGTGCCCCTACAGCACCAGATGCTGCTGGCTTTCACTGCTGCCAGCCCCAGGGCAGCTCCTGTGCAGCTCACCTGTGCAGCGCACCTCTGTACCTCACAGCCACTTCCACAGAGCTGCTCCCAGGCAGGCAATGCTGAGCCTGGACTTTTCCTAACAATACCTAGATGCCATTGCACTCACCCATGTCTTCTAAATGGGGGAGAAGCTTGAGAACATCTTGCAATGCATAAAGCCTCTGTCAAGAGAGGAGCACCACATTTCAAAATTAACAGATTCGGCAGCTGAAAGATCAGAACTGTATCAACATTGGCAATATTAGAGGTGAAACTATAGCTTATGAACAGACCCAACTGAAAAGGAAGATATTTTTGGAGAGAAGTGAAGCAAAGATCAATAAATTTGGAGAGCAAATATTTACTCCTATGAGTCAATGAAGCAAGTTCCAAGAGCAAAACAGAGCTAACACTTGTGCTCAATTAACCCCTTTTCCAGACAACACTCTTTGTGAACTTATGACTGCCAGCTGAGGTCCTCAGCTGTGGGCTGGAAGCAGAACCAGGCAAGTAAGAGGCTCAGCAGAATGGCTAAGGGTTTATTTTTTCAGTTTGTTTGCTGCAATGAACACATTGAGAGAGTTCATTTTTTATTCCTGGCATCCTTTACTTTTACATTTGTAAAACACTTGTGTGTAAACTATTCAGAATGTACCAGCTGGTAGGAGACCCAGCAGGAAAATGACCCTCTGGAGCTTGCTGTGTGTCTCCAAGATCATGTTCAGAGGCAAACCGCCAGAGAGGAATGGTTTGCCACACGTTTACAGTGACACCTTGAATTGGGCTGGGTATAAAATTATCTTAATTTTAAGTTTGAACTGAAAGTATTAAAGCACTACTCTTGACCATACCTAAAAAAAGCCACAACCACATCCTCCTTTTACTCAGACAAAAAGGTCTGAAAATATTTTCTTGAGCAAAGGATGGCAAAATTACTTCCACATACGCCTGAAGTAATGTTCACTTACTGCATTTATTTTCTCCATGCTGAAGTAGACAGAACAGAGGGTACTACATGTTAGGTCAAAAATCTTAAATATTTCTCTGTCAAGCCGGAGCCTAATATCAACTTTTTACTAAAAGGAATCAACTGTAAACACCATCTTGAATGTCCTTTAAGCCTGTGGCATCCTTAACATTGCTGAGAAATACATGAGCTTCTAGTTAGGGTCTTCCTCAGGCTTGTTATTATTGTGAGTAATTTAGACAAAACTAAAACAATTTCAATTACACTCTTGTAGTCATTTTGCTTTTGGTGTCATTTATTTGACAGATTCAGACCAACAATGATTAAAATTTTTATTCATCTATCTGAGTCTCTTTCCAAATGCAAAATTAACAAAATCTCTAGCTATGTGATTTGGGCAGGAAGACTTACCTTTTCTTTTTTTTTTTTTTTAATTGACTCCTTTTGAGTCTTTATCTTCCACTTAAATCTGCAGTGAAAAAGAAGTGTGTTTGTGTATACTCCGGGTGACTTTCAGGTTCATGATGACACATTTCACCAGGTGTTTCCAATACTAAAAATCCGCAGGATATCTGCACTAATTATAAGCCATTTTAGCAATTAATATTAATGTGTTTCAAAAATTACCTAGCTGTCTTGCTGTGCTGACAGGTGAAAAAAGGTTATTCTGGCTTATCAATAGTCCACAACACTATATTTTATCTCTATGACATCTAGAGCTTCAGATAATGTCATGGTATTATTTTTCATCTTAAAAAAAAATTACCAAACAACCCTCCAAAACTGAATTAATAAACACAATTTCTTTAATTATTTTTTTAAGTCTTATCTCAATCTGTCATATGCTCATATCAACTCATGTTGAGTTCTTTTTCCCTCTTCACTGTAGGACTACTTTCCACTCAGCCAGTTTTACAGGAACAGTTTCAACAGAAGAATGGCACTCACACCCAGAGAAGCAGCGGTATGACCACACTTGCAAGTTTCAAGTTCAGTTCTCATCAGAAGTTTATCTAGTCTTGATGGACATGTATATTAATGAGACATTAAAGCTGGAAAATCTCTGGAGCACCTAAGCAACTTTCTAAGGAACTGGAGCATGTGCTCAATCCTTTAAACCCTTACTGGTATCTGCCCTGCAAAATATAGCCTGCTCAAAATACCATGGGAAAATGCTTTCGTCTAATTACTGAAATACTTGTCACAGTTTCACACTAGAAATAAACACCCTGATATGTAGAAAGACATATATATGTATTTTTAACGGCATCAAGAACAACATTACTTGAAATCAATCAGTTTAGGGAAAGCTGACACTGGAACAGTTTTAAAAGCAGCAAGACAGTTGAGAGTATTTTCAGTCTTTGAAGTAGAGAAAAAAAAAATGAAACCACATAGTTAAGGCGAAAAGTAAATTTTTTAAAATACTTTGCAATCATACACCAAAGTACTAAACAAAGACCTGCTAGTTTGTCAGCATGATGATATTAAAAAAAAAATATGACCAGAAAGGCCTTTGGAATTGTCAACCATTTCATGTCAAGGCATTCTTGAATCAATAACACTGTACAGAGCTATATTATTGTAGTAAATAAAAAAGAAGAAATGTCTTACATGCGTAAGATCACAAATTAAACAACTGCACAATGTTCTCCTTTCACTAAGACTTCTAAGATTTAATTCTGATACTCAGTTGTTTTAAGCTTATTGCTTTGTAATAGAGCTAATAAGAAGTTTAGGAGGGAAAAAGCTATTTAAAAAGACTGACTCAGCTCCCTTGATTTCATTCAATTTCAATACACTTGTCTCCAAATGAAAGAATCTAAATATTCTTAAAAGAAATTATAATGATATCATTAGTCTTTATCCAGCAGATAATTCAACAGTGACTATTTTTTAGAACATTATGTTTAAGTTTCAGAAGCTCCCTCTTTCCAGGAAGGTTAATTACTCTAATATGTTTATCTAGTTCTCTATCAGTAATACCCTATGTCACACAGCAATATCACTTTAAAAATAGGGTAGATTAAACAAATCTCTTTACTTGTCCTATAAAAATATTGGTTGTGGCTGAAAATACACTTTCATAAGTATGCCATTAATGGTTTGCCTTCTAAAACATTAAGGCATATGTAACTATAGTATTATGTTCTTCATAAACCCTGAGGCAATGTTGAAAGAACATAAACAACGACTTAATTCTAATGGCTATTGGCTAAATCTGAATGTGCTCTGAAGAGATAAGATGAAAATTAAGCAATACTCAAGACCTGCCTATGGAAAACAACATGCACTTTCTAAATTTTACCACAGATTGTGTCTGCAGATTTCACGTGTAACATTTTTAAACAGGAAACAAAGTGTACGGGTATGAAAATGAAAACTATTTACACCACATTTTAAACATTTAGCTATGTTGTGCAAAGTGCTACGTGGTCTCAATGTAACAGAACACAGCTTCTTGCAGAATCAAGCCAAAATCTAACATCTAAAGAGCCCAGTGCTTGACATGCATGCCCAGCTTCTGCTTCAGTGTCTTGAAGCTGAATTGAAATCATTCATGTACACAATTTTAAGCACAGTCCTGGGCTCAGGAGGGGGTTGCCCACCACCAGCACCACCACCTTCTTGTGAGAAATGCTCAGTTCTGACAGTTGAAAGAGGCCACCACCTCTGCTGGTACTGTGCTTGTCCCCATGATGAACAGTTTGAACAGGGGGTAAGAATGTTTGCTGATAATAATTAGTTAGGGCAATAAGGACAAGGACCTTAGAAGAGCTGCAAAAAGATATTGAAATGAGCTAGAAAATTAGTATCATTTTTATTTCAGTCTAAAGTGACATACAAGGTTAAAAAAAAATCCTTACCTTTATATCCAAGATGATGACCACTGAGCTAGCTATTGCACAGAGGCAAGATCTTGGGTGATGGTAGTCATAGAATCATAGAATCATCAAGGTTTGAAAAAAGACCTTCAGGACCATCCAGTCCACCCATCCACCCAGCACTGCCCCTGTAACCCTAAACCACTAAACCACATCATCCAGTGCCAGAGCCAGAAGCCTCTTGAACACCTCTAGGGATGGTCACTCCACCACCTCCCTGGGTTACCTATTCCAATGACTGACCAGCTGAACGGTGAAAATATTTTTGGGGGGATCTGATCTGAATCTCCCCTGTCTCAGCTTAAGGCCATTTCCTCTTTTTTCTCTCACAGTAGGCACAGTAGGAAAGCCTGCCCCCCACCTCACTACGCCCTCCCTTCAGGGAGCTGCTGAGACTGATGAAGTCCCCCCGAAGACTCCTCTTGAGAAGAAACTCTCCCAGCTCCCTCAGCCATAAGACATGTTTTCTAGGCCCTTCACCAGTCCCACTGTCCTCCTCTGGATGCAGTGAATAACCCAAAAGTGAGTGCATTACCCTAGGAGCACCCCACCAATGCTGAGTACAGAGGGGATGATCACTTCTGTAGTCCTGCTGGCCACACTATTGCTGATTGAGGCCAGGATGCCTCTGGTCTTCTTGGCACACCCTGGCCCATGTCCAGCCAGCTGCCAACCTGTGCCCTCAAGTCACTTTCTGCCAATAAAAAGAATAGCCTAATGCTCAGCTCTGGTCAAAGTCTGTAATGTGTTTTACTTTATTAAGAAACAAATAGAGATCAAAACAAAGATTACTGTTCTGTGTTTCTTGCATCTTAGATATTTTTTGCCTAAATCAGACACAGAGTATTCAGGATGCAAAAAGAGTTGGTTTCTAATATTTGTTGTCCACTATTATTCATAATCAGAAGAGTTAGTCTTGCAAAACAAAATACTGGACTGCTATTAGGAACACAGGAAAAAAAAGTAAAAATGAGAGTTTCAATGAAAAAATTGTTTTGAAAATTACTATCTTTGCCTTAAACACTCAGTGATTACACTAGTTACATATTTAATTTCATATAGCAACTTTCATTAGTTTTCTTTCAGAAATAACTGAATTAAAATAAATGTTCTTATGAAAAGCAGATAGAAATTACTTACAAAAAAAAACAAAACAAACAAACAAACATACAAAACAGTAGATGAACAGTACTGATTTTGACAAGGGACAAACAGCAAAATCTCAATCATTTTACATTCTATAATTTTATAGAAGGCTGATGGTTTTCCAGAAATAAACATCTACATTTCTTCAGATGAATTTTACTGCATGTGTCCATACAATTTTGATCTTGTGTTGAGTCTCAAGGCACTAAGACAAATAGAATACAAATAGCAATGACCTTGGAGGTTACAGTGATATCTCAGTGGATGAGCTATTGGAATGCACATCAAGTTACTAAGAGAGTTATTAATTATATTATGATAGTTGCTGCAACATCTAGCTGAACTCCACTACACAACTGTGCTGGCATATTACAGACAAAGGAAACAGTCCCTGTTCTAGAAGAATTCAAGATTGAAAATTTAGGTAAAGCAGAAAAAATGGTCAGTCTAGACTTCTTGAATCAAAAGTGAACCAGAATGATTTCAGCAATAAAACATGAAGTTTAGCAGAGTTTGTAGAGACTCATGTTTCTATCTCCATAAAGAAATAAAAAAGAAGAAAAACTCCCAGGGTGCTGGAGTCAAACAGAATAAAAGATGGGAATTACCCCATTCCTGAAAACCTGGTAGTAGTGCCAGTAGCCTTCCACACACAGACTGTCTTCATCTTCCCCATCAACTGCCTAAAAAAATCCTCGCAACAGCCTCCTCTGCACCACAGCATGTTTTCAGGGTACGATGCTGTAGCAAGAGAAGTATGGATTATGACAGAATCTCCCAAATATCCTCCTCAAAGCGGAAATGGGAAAGGGGGCATCACTGTAGGGATTTGTAACCAGTTTTTATGTTTTTATTCATTTCAAACACTGAAGTGATTCTGAAAAGGTTGGTTAAGTGACTACATTGAAGTGGTATCACAGGAACTAAAAAAAACAAGTCCAGGTGAATGTCTGCAGGAAGAACATTGTGCCTTTAAGAAGGTGAATACTGACAAATCATTTCAGGCAGTATTAACCTTGCTTTTCTGTCAAATCCATTGCATTTCAATTCACAGCCATCTCTTTGCATTGCAGGAATAATTTGCCGGAACAGGGCGTTTTAAATTCATACTAGAGAACACTAGAAAACAGAACTGTTATTTATAGCTGGGAGTACTTGTACCAGAAATATGACTGATTTTTTTCTGGTCAGGAAACACAAAAGCACGTGACATATTTATTCAGTAAAAATCAGCTGGAATTTGAAGACCAGCTTTACTTTCTGCTCCAGCAGATGATTTTTTTTTGCAAAAAACAATCCAGGAAACAATTCCTGGTCAACAAATTTGGAGAAATGCCACATAAATAGTGAACACGGGAAATTAATTTTGGCTAATTTTGATGGCTTAACACTAATCTAGAGGAAAAAATGACTAATCTGTGTGTCAGGATCTTTAAGCAAGCAGATATGCCTACACTGTAACAAGACCAAACAGCAGCAGGTCCCTTTTTGTCTAGTTGTGGATCTCACTAACTCCAAATTTGCACTGCAGTGTAACCAAGCCCAGTCTGCCATTAAATAAGGAAACTAGCATTTCTGGAATCATTTCTAGATGGGGAAATTGGTATTTCTAGAAAAAGCTACATTTAATTGAGGAAGCAATAAAGAACCCATGAATTATTCCACATGAAGAGAGGGTTTCTAATAAAATGCATCTGAGGTAATAACAGTCTATGCTGTAATAACACAACGGTAGGCATGAAAACCATTGTAAAGTTTTATAGCTTCAAAATCTATGCTGCTACTACTAAGACAGTGTAAATCCCTAAGTATGGCTGGAAGAGGAGTTTTGGCTTGTCCCAGACAGAGGAAAGCAGATGGATACCCCACAGGGTTCTCTCTACATCTTGTGCAGACTTCTCCCTTGATACAAACAAGCATATTCCTTATCATTTTTAATGATAAACTCAGCATTGTTTAGAAAATTACCTAAGTTTACTTTCAAAAACATAAAACTGTGTTTCCTTTCTCAGAATAGCACAGTGTACATTTCAGTCATGTGTTTGTTGTTCATGTGGCAAGTGCAAAATTAAAAAACAATATTGTAAGTTCACACGTGATTTGAAATTTTGATTAAGAAAAGCATACATAAAAGTGCATACATTACAAAAATTGAAAGTGTTAAGCAATATTCTAAGATAAAGTGTAAGTACTGATGCATTCTGGATGGAGCCTATACTATTTGAATAGTTACACAAAAAACCAACAGCTTAATTTTGTAAATTCAAATGTTCCATAGATTAGATATGTGTTAGACAGGCTTATTTAACAAAACTTTTCCCTATAGAGTGAAACCTACGTTTTTCTTTTCCTCTGCCTTCTAAGAAAATCACAGCAGTTCCTGGCTTAAAAATAAGTGAACAGTTGCAGCCATTCTCCTTATGTTTCTTTTGCTGCTAGTCAAGAAAAACAGAAGTCTACATTTTTATGACATTATAGTGTCAGAAATATTGGTTAAACAAAAAAACTCTGACACAGGGTAAATTATTGGTGATACTCTTTCAAAGACGTTGCCAGAACCTAACCTTGCTTTTCTTATAACTTATTAAAAATGTGCATACAATTAGTACATAATTACCCTATTTTCACTGAGAGGCTGTAAACCTTATCAGTGCCATTCCATTGACTCTACAAGTAAAAATATTAGGAAGCGTGTATTTCAGCTGCGTGTACACTGGGATACGTTTTCTGTTAATTGCTCTGTACTGCTTCATAATTATGCTTGGTTTATTTAGACTTGCTTGTAATTAGTAATTTTTATTAGGCCAGATAATTCAGTCTAGCCTGTAATACTACATAAAAATAGAAATAAGTGTATTAGGGAGATACTTTGGGTGCACTGAAGAATCTCTTTAGAGTGAACTGAACAGATGAGCAAGGTTACCCTCGATTTGCCTCTCTATCAGGTGACAACCCTGGGCAGGCTCCGGCTGCACCTGGAACAACGTGACTGTGTGTTATCCCATTAGAGAGACATGCCTCTGCAGGAATTAAGGTGCAAATGAGGCCATATGCCAAAGCAAACAATATGCATTTTATTTAACTATGATTGTGAGGCAGAGAGAGAGGAAGAAATAGAAAGGAAAGAGAAAGGAAAGAGAAAGCGAGAAAGGGAGCACTTCAACATCAAATAAACTAATTTCTTGTAGGACTATAGTGCAATTAATGAATACAGAAGACCACTTGATGTCAAGATTTTTTAAGAAATTGTCAGTGGATTGTGTAAGAAGTGAAAATCTTTGTCCTACTTAGTGGAGACAAGGGCAGAGATTGCATTATTGTCTATAATACAAAAACTGAAGCAAGTCTTTGTTGCCTGCACTAGCAATTTAAGTGTCATGCTTGTGATATTGGCTTTTTTTCACCTTGCAGTCTTGTGATACTGTGTTTAAAACCATTATTAGACTAGAATTCATAATCTGGGTCTTACATTTTGTTTAACTATTTGAATTAGACAATACTAAACCTAGATTTGATTCTCTTCAATGTCACTTAATGAGCTAAAGTAACTTTTTCTGTTACTTCTATGAAAATACTGATGAGTATGTTCAGTTTATTTATACCCATTTCACTTGCTCCTCCACAAGGTCATTTTACTTGCTCCTGCACAAGATTGATTTACTTCATTTACTGGAAAACTAATGAATGATGAAGTTCACAACTCAAGTAACAGATGTAACAAAACTTTACCTTGTAATATTACGTGTCTAAAAAACTGCTTACTGTGAAGAAATCAAGATAACATATTTTACCCAAACTTTTCATATTGCTATCTTCATGAAGAGAGTTTTTTTACTATGGTTCAGGACTAGTTTTGTAGTTTAACAGAGAAGTGAATGGATCTGAAAGTTAAACGAAGATAGAACTTAAAAAAAAAGATCTTATAACCAGTAACAAAGTGGTACATTTTACAAAAATTATTTATAGACACAGTCAAAAAGGCTTACCCTCTCTCACTGGCTCTTAGCAGTTTTAAGCAAAAGATCATATGCTTCCATCCACAGCCTCATGGTAAAAGGCCAAGGAATGAGCCAGCAATAGCTCCTATCCTGGAGTGCAGTGGACATCACAGTGAAAGTGAATGAGGCAGCAGAGAAGACAAAAGAAAATAGGAGGAAAAACCAGCATTGTATAAAACCACTAAAAGTCTTATTCCTGCCATAATATTGAAACAGAGAAATATAAAACAATAAGAGCATGAAGACTCAAAACTGACCTTGCATTAAAAGCAAATGAGCAAAGAGAGTTAAAGAGATAAAAGGAAAGCTCAGGTTGAGGACACAGTTCTCAGTATGTCCCTGGAAGCATGGTCTGGAGGCACTCCAAGAGATCAGACTGTCTGAAGGTAGGATTACCTACACCCACAGCATTTACCTGACCTGGGTCTTGTGGAATACCTCTGGTTATTTATGTCTGAAGTTTTTTTTCTTTTCCCAGTCCTTTTAGTTCCCATATGACCGCACTTCACTTACATAATAGTGTGACCTCCATGCAGACAAAGTGTACTCAAATGCAATTTAAAGGACAACGTAAAATAATACCAAGAGGATGATAGACAGTGTCAAGCAAAACACAAGTAGAAATTCATTGAATTTGAAGCATGGTGTATTAGTAAGTACATCATTTAGCCTTAACTAAATTAGTTTTTCAACTTTCTGTAATTTTCAGTGTTACTTGCTATCAAGTCAAAACTAAAAACTGAGTAGAGAGCATGCTCCAACATGCTCCAGAAATACCACACGATCAACCCCCGGTGGAAGGGATATTATCACTTCACATGAAATAAAATTCAGTATGGTTATGAAGATCATATAAAGACTAAACTGCAGGATTAATTTATAAAGGCTAAAGCCTTATTAAAGTTGCTGCCTTCCTCCTTAGGTTCTTTGAAGGTGATAATAAAACATCAAGATATGTAAGGTTTTGTGACAGCCCATACAGTTTTTTTCTGACTTTCTACTTGAAACAGTATTTTTTAAAAATGCTATCTACCTCTTCTCCTGATTTTCTGAAAACTACTCGGGTAGGAATCAATGTCTCACAGATTTAGAATCACAGATCATAGAACACCATGAGCTGGAAATGACCATCAATCCCAACTCCTGGCTCTGCACAGTACAACCACAAAAAATCACACCATGATTTAAGAAGCAAAAATCTAGTGGTACTAGCTTTGACAACAATATCACTAGCTTCTATATAATTGTTTAGGAAATTAGATACTCCATGATGATGGAGGAGGACCCCTGTTTCAGACTGTCCCACAGGACATATGAGCCACCCTAGTACAGACCATGCTGAACAGCAAAATCCTACACTTCTCTGGCCTCTGTATTGTCTACATCTGGCTCAAGTCAAATGCACACACTTGAGGGCACAGCACTTAGAATTATTTTGAATCCAGTTTTGAAAAAAAAAATCCTTGGCACAGCATAAATATTGGCACAGCATAAGTATTACGTCTCACAAGTGTTCCCCAAATGTTATCTTCATGATAGTTTTTATATGGTAGGTTTTTATTCTTGAAGAAGCAGAGGAGGTATGAAGACCTTAAGAAGAGAAAAACTGCTAAATAATGTATGCTGTAATTGAAAAGTAAAAGCCAGACAGCATCAAGAGTGTTCCAGGCAGTGTAATGGTTTTATCTGTTCCTGAAAATGAGTCATTCTATTTCAGCAAATGCAACGTCCCCACTCTTAGTCTGCACAAAATTCTGTTATGATTTTATGTAACTCAGTAGTAGATCTGACATAAAAAAATATGTATTTCAGATTGGGAAGTACATTTCTTTCAAAATGAAAGAACGCATCTTCCAACATTTTTTGGAGAAGGAGGAGTAAGGAAGAAGTTGAGAATTTGACAGTGTTGAAATATCCCATCTCTCAATTAAAACTAAAATTGTAACAACTGTATATATAATACTGTAAATGAAAAATAAAGGTGAAATAAAATGTTTTGATTTTGCCATGCTAAAATAGTCTATCTTAATTGAAGAATATTCTTTGTGTTTTTTCCTTTTTGTAAACTTGACATTATTGTAATTTGCTCTTTATTGAAGCAAAGAAAGATTTAAAAATCACAAAATAGAAATGCTCAACAAAATGCTCAACAACCCTAGCTGCTGTCTCTTGAAGTTGCATCCTGAACTGTGTTTCTTCCTTCGCTATGTCTTTGTCATAATCCTCTAAATGATTAAGAAACCCCAAAACCTTCATTTAGAGTGTACTGAAAAAATTAATAATAACAAATCTGCATTAAGAAAACAATCACTATAAAATGTCATAAATAACTTCTTCCTATATCATCTCTCCTCATGATAGCACTCTGAATCTAATGTGCATACATGTCTTTTATCTGTGGATACATAAAGATAAATAGACTCCACTAATTTATTTTTCCAAACTAACAAATTCACCTTTGAGCTTATAAATGACAAAAATTAGCTTTGAGCTAACAAAATAACATTGCCTCTTATAGGGGATGAGAAGTGGGGGATAATCAAACATTCCATGCGACACATATCAAAAATCATGAGCACTTTACAGAGTTGAATAATAATAGACAGAAATAGAATTATTACAGTGTATTGGCATTGACCATTTTCTCAGCAAAGAGGAGCTGTTAATAATAACTTTTCCATGAGCTGCCAGCACTGACATTTTAAAAGCAATTCTGTCACCAGTGGCTATAAACACCTTAGAGTAATGTGACAACTGTCAAGGCTCAGAAAGCCAAACAGAGAAAAGTTAATTTTCAATGTCTATAAGATT
>VWZV01014757.1:323-11432 GCA_013397155.1 Irena cyanogastra | reverse complement strand
TTTGAAAAGGCTACATCCCCCAAAAATATGTACATGTATGTACACTAATAGACTGCACACGAGAACTAAATATACCATAAGATTCAGTTTTCACTATTGCAAACTGTTTTCCTTTACACCAATAATATTTTTAGGCAGGTTCTTTGGACAGAGATAAACAAGAGACTGAATTCTTTTATAATTCTAGATGCAATTAATTTTAGTTTGAGCCTAAAGAAGACTCTTTAACATGCTGGAAACAAGCACTTATGAAACAATATTTCATTCAAGAAAGTAACATTTACTTGAGACGTTTTCTTTAAGACTAGCAGTTAGCAAAAACTACTGAATCAGAGCAACTCAGCACAATCAACATACTGCTCCCACTACACAGGCTTCCAGAAAAAAAAAATTCATACCGTCTTGGGATTACTACTCTTAGCACCTTAAACTGTAGTTCACAGATCAAAAAAAAATTTAGCGCCTGTTGAAAAACAGATGCCATCTTTTGTTTTCTCTTTTTCCCTTTTTCCTTTCCCACTACTCCCTGTTACCAGGTAGTAACTTCCTTTCTTGGAGCTCAAGCCAGTTTCAGTAAAATATTCAGAATGAACAGGCCAAATCCAGCAAAACGTATTGGAAACCACAAAGTGCAGCAGGCAAAGAGTAAGAATTTCCTCCTAAAGGGAATTTTAATGCTAGCATTTTATCTTTAATGGCACACCCATTACAGTACTTATGCTGAATTTGATAAACCAAGTAGTTCCACTGTGCATTGCTGATGATTATAGGTATATTTTTCGTTGACAGTATGTTACCAGAAGCACAACATTCAAAAGCACACCTTCACCTATTGGTATATATTAACATGTTTTTCAGATAAAAGGTGAGAAATTAAATTACCTGCATACTTAGATTCTGAAGTGAAATCCCAAATGACAAGGGGTTATCACGATTTGTGATCTAATAGAACAAGGAAAAGCCAAAAAAAGAATTATTTCATACTCTATAAGCATATATTTGGCTAAGAATTTAAGTATCTTTACGTTTTGGTCCAAGCTTTTTTCAGTTTGTTTGGTTTTTTATCGGACTAAAAAAATTCCACAACTTTACTAGCATTCTCTCAACATGAAAAGCAACTAGAAGAAATCAGACAGGTTACCAATTTCATGTTATAGTGCACAACCCCTTATGCTAAGACACACAAAAGTACTTACATCATCTTCATAGCGAATATGGATGTTGGAAATTTTCAGCTGAAGATTTTTGATGACCTGAGTAACTAACTTTTCTACAAAAGTATCTTGTTTCTCTTCTTTTACTTTATCTATATTAAAGGAAAACAATTTAATATTTTGTTTGCATTTCAGTATTTTTTAAAATCAGACAAAACAATAACATAATAAATTTAGCACGATAAGTGTTTGAATTTTCTATTACATTGCACTCCAGTTATAAAAAAACATGTTTGCTCTGTATAATCTACAACATTTATATTCTCAGACTAGAAGGTTTTCTAGCTTTACTACCTGCAGAATGAAGAATCAGGTTGTTCAAAAGTATGATCAGCACCCACCAATACTCTAGGTGAGCAAATCATATTTCTTGGAAGTACCAGAAGTTGAATTTAAAGATAAGAATTTGCATGTATCAAAGAACAGATTGAAACAAACCCTTAAAATGCTGTATTAGTAAAAATGCATTGATGCCAGAAACAAACTGTTTCTTATGAAAGAGGAAAGAAAATGTCAGGCGACATATGACACAAAAGCAATACTTCAAAAGGCCAATTTATATCAGATCACATCAATGCTCAAACCTTTTTATTTTCAGAACGCTGGCTCTGCAATACTGATGGCAATTATACCTAAAAATCATAACTAATAGGTTTTTAAGTAACAAGGAAAAAACAAGAATCTAGAACACTTTGACAAAGTCTGCATCATTCTGGATTAAAATAAAGAAAGAAGCAGCATCACTTTAATTAGTTTTTCCCACTCTTACCTTGGTCAGCTATCTTCTGCTTTGCTTCCTCTATTCTCTGCAATTCCCTTTGTCTTGCTTCCAAGAGCTGCTTGGCTTCTTTTTCAGCATCATATTTTATGCCTAAAAACATAATGAAAAAATGTATAATATCAAAAAACCTTACATATTTTTTAAAAGATACTGTTTCAAAAGCTGCAATTTTTACATTTTTGTAACAGTTACATAGCAGAAAAAAAATTAGGTGACGAAAAGTAAATTTCTGAAAGACTTCCACTCCATTATTTAACTGTAATTGCTAAAAGTATCTACTAGGAATAAAGCTAACGAAAACAGCATCAAACCATTCCAGATAATTCTGAAATCCCACCAATCTGTAGTCACTTCTTCCTATACATTAACTTACTGGCTGTGGGCACAATAAGCAAATAAACTCCATCAAGGACAGCCTCAACAGGTTGAGTATAAAGGTTTTGCCACGGAATCTGTAGGTTAAGTTGACCTACAAACACAAAAGAAAAACGTTGAAGTATTCAATTGAACAGTTGACTGGAAAAGAAATGCAAAGATAATTGATATTAAACACAAAATCATTTAACAATAATTATACTGGACAGAAAATATCCCAGTGCACCTGAGGCAAAAGATGCCTCAGTTGGGTTGTATTTTCCTAGACAACACACAAACAACATGAGAAGTTTTTCCGTGAGCAGAACTATCAAGTCTACAGTCTTTCCTTATTTCCTTGAATTCCTTAAGAGTAATGTCTCCCTCCTTGAAAATCCACTGCAGCACTCCCAGAAACAAGACAAGCACATGGGCAGCTCATACATCATCAGTCAGCTAAATACTAGGTTTTCTGAACACAGAGATCATGAGGTTAGAGTGCCTCCCAAGCGCAAATTTTAATAAAATACTAAAGCAGTAACAGAAAATACATTATTCCAGGGTCGATTTAAAGGAAGTATAATGGCTTTAGACTAAGTTTACTTTAAAAAACCACTAACTTTTACAAGAATTTGAGAACTTTTTATTTTAGCAAAAGCAAGGAAAGAAGGAGATGAAAAGGCAAGTGAAAGGTAAAAATCAGGTGTGGAGTCTTGTTAAGACAAGGAATGAGATCCAATCCTGCCCAATTGCTCATCTTTGCTGTGTTAGGCTATTTTCTCATTAATATTGAGGTGATTAAACAAGACTCCAGTATACTTTATTGAAAGGAGCTTCTTTGAAAAGTTTCTTTTCAGAAGAGACAAACTTTAGAGTGTACAAAGTATACAAATCAACAAACATATGGAAATTACTTCCTTAGGATGCCTAAAGTCACTTGCAAGGAAAGGCAGTATGTTTAGAAACTCCTGCACATGTACAAGATAAAATGTAACTTACTAATATGTCCTGCTTTAACTTTAAATGGCACATCCAACTGACTCTGAAAGAAAGAGGTTAAGAAAATTAAAGCTCAATTCAGCAACTTGTGAAATGTTCCAATGCAGGAAAAGGTACCATGACAACCTTAACAAACTTACCTGTCAACCACAGAAAAAAAGACCAGTATAATGGATAAGCAAGCATTTGGTTAGCAATTTAGACTGTTCTGCCAAGTTAGGCTAAATACATTCCCAAAACCAAAGTACTAGCTTCATGAGCTATAGAAGAAAAAGTTCTTTCAGTATTGCTTTTGACCTAAGCACATTCTTTTAGCAATTGCTGAGAGTTCTCTTAGGGAGAAAAAATGCATACACTTTCCTCTTTAAATTTAATCTCAAATTAATCTGATAATGTATATAGATGCAAAAAAGGAAATCAGTGAGCTTCCACTTAAAAGAAAGTGTATCCTAAAATAAGAACTAAAAAATGCACATTAAACCCAAAACATAGCTCAGGAATCATTTTTGCAAGTATTATGGTTATTCTCACTAGCTTACCAGTGCATTTTCTTTTATTTCCAGATTCTTCAGTGCTACAGCTCCTAAAAGAAAATAAGCCAACAGGTAAACTGGAATAAGCAAAGTAGTAGTGGTACACACAGCAAGTCCCAAAGTCTGAATCAGCGTATTACAGAAACCTAGAAGATAAGGAGGTTAATGTATATATTGCAAACACCAATGAAGGATAGCAGTGGAGTCAACCAAAGTTTGTTGGTAAGAACATGCCATGAGAAAGAATGAGATGCGGCAGGAAAAGGTGGCCATACAGACATAAGCCAGAACTCTTCTTGGACAAAGGTCTATGTTCTGGCTCCTGAAATAGAGCATAAGCAAAGGAATGAGATCAATAAGCAGGCATGGACTGTCAACCTAAGGTCAATCTAGTATGGACGGATCAAGACCGCCAGAAACCCCCAAAGCTCTCTGACACATTTCCAGAAAGGTCTAGAAGAATGAAATGCAGATGAAAACTCATCTGCATAGTAAACAAGCAAATTAGCTCCACAGCACAGAAATGTTAACTGTATAAAGGTACCCAGAATCAAATCCGGGCACACACTCCAGGACCCTGGACACTCCATCAGCTGCACTGATGCTGGAGTCAGGACTGCCGATGTCCCTTCCTTTCTTTCTCTGTACCACACTTTAATCTCTCTGTCTCTCCTCTCTTTCACTCATACCTTATCCAAGACCTACCACCATGTGTTTATACTATAAGGGACTAATTTACACGTGTGTGTACAATTTCTTAATAAAACTTTGTAGATTTTTTACAAACACACTGACGTCTGTTGTTCCTTTTTGACCACAGGTACCTACAAATTTTGGGTGATCCCTTTCCCTTCACAGTGGGAATGCCCCAGTGGTCCATGACCTACAGTTCCCAAAACTTCTACTGTGGAAGAGATCTACAGCCCACACGTCAAATATCCATGGAAGATGATTAAGACCATGCAAGATAATTAATCATTCCACAAAACAATATCTGAGATTGTCTCATGGAGCTTGCATGTCCATGAAAAATAACCTAAAATTACTAAAGTAAAGATTCTGGAAAACCCCGTCTCAATTTTGTAGGAATCCTTTTTGAAATCAAAGGTTAGCTTCTTTTCCTCATCCATCTGTTTCCTATGCTTGTAGAAATCTAGCAAAAGTAAACGTGAGTGGAATTTTAGCCCACAAAAGATCTTATTCTTGAAAGTTTTATTTATAGGCCTACAAAAATTCACATGAAGCATTTCAGTAATCTGATTTTTAAGGAGAGAAATTCAATATACTGTAAACAAAGAAAACTTAAATTGCAAGATCAGTTTTACAATATACTTCACACCAAACACTAGCCATAACAAAAGGAATACTGGGACCAGAAAACTCTGTGCATGTAACTTAAACATGCACACATTCCAAAGCAACGTCTCCTGCAAAATCTACAAGAACAACGGAGCTTCTTGGTTACTTTCAAATTAGCTGTATAGCATTACCACATGTACATGGAATAGACATCTGATACAGCTGAGCAAGGGTATAAATGAGAATCCAGAAACCAGAAGCAGATTACAAGCCTGGAAAGGAATACAACTTGAGGTTGCAAACAAAGATTTAATTGACCCAAAATGCTTTTCTTTTGGGATGCATGTTAGAAACAGCAAAATGTATGGGGAAATGGGAGCTCAAATTCCAAGAATATTCTTGCAGTTATATAGTGCTAATGGCTATAAACAACCATTCGAAGTACCACCAATTTTGGGAAATTGGACTCAAATCTCAAAAGTGTACACATTAGAAGAGTCAGCTCAAGTTGCTGAACTGATATGGAAGAGCTGATCAGGTAAACTAATCCATCCATCTCATAGTACTCACAAAATACTACAAAGTTTTTAATGTTTTAATTTATTCATTGAAACAATTTATAATTACTTTCCAGTACAAGTCTATACATCTGACATGTGCTAATATCATCCTCTCCAGAGAAATACTACATGCAGAAGAATGTTTTTTGACAGCTAATGCTGCTGCTGTTAAGCCTTAAAATACACACACATTGCCAGGAACAACAGAAAAGAAAAAAAAAAAGGCAATGAGAGCATTTCCAAAAGTAGTCTGTAACAACTCTAGGAACTAGAACTATATAATCTTTGTAGGCAATAACAAGGTGATAGTTTCATATACCATTGGTTCAATCCCATTCTAAATTTATTCCCTGATAAATCTTACTCTCTAGAGACCATTTTAACACTAAAAAACCCAGCTCGTTTCTTCAAGAAGATATTACTATTTGTAATTGTATTCATGGCAAGTAATTCTAATGGTATCCAGAGCAAAGTGTCAGATTTGTAACCAAGTTACCAGGCATGAGGTGCAATTTCTGCAGGTCAGCTGAGCCACGTCAAAAACATTCACAAAGAAAACTGTAAGACTACATGACACATGAAGCAGTTTAACTGGCTTGAGTTTCTTCATTTTTACTGATGGCTATGTAAACATTCCCTCGCATTTATCAAGAGTCAGACACATGCCACAGCTCTACAGAGGCATAGTAACTCAAGCTACAATAACTTGGCAGCCCGGATGCTTCCAAAAACAAAGTACTGCAAAGTGAGTAAGTGTTATCTTAAGCATTCATAAGCAATGTTTTGCGATGGCAGAACTATTTCTTATTTTACCTGAGCACATCATAATGGCAGATAATATATAGAGAATCAAAATTGTTTCAAACAGGAAGGCTTTGAAATTTCTACATTAAATGCTGGGATTTGGAAGTGAGGTACATGATTCTTCTCTATTTTTGCTTATGACTTTACAATTTTAAAAAAATCACTTATGATTCTACAATTTAAAAATTCAATGTTTTAGTTAAGAATCACTAGAAGAAATACACATCAGTAGAACTCCAGGCATCTGAATTTTAGCATAAAATTACTGAAACATGTTTACTAAAATATAACAGTTTACTTACAAAAACCTTGATATGGTCTGATCACAGCAAACAGACCATCAAAGCACTCAAAAGTCTACTACAGAGGCACCAGGTTTTGTATATTGATGTAACCTTTCTTTTTCCTATACTTGAGAGAGAACCTAAGAGACTGACTAAACATTCCTGCAGTAAACAGAAAATATTACCACACTTGCAAAGCTTGCAATCAACTCTGATGCTCAGGATTTGAAATGCAGTTATTGACCATGCCAGTATTCTCTTTCATTACCAAAATTTAGTCTCTACCACATGTAGCCATTTCCCTCGCAATGAAATGCAGATCTAAGTGCAACTACATTGAATCCTGACCATTCTGTTGCGGATGGGAGGCAAAAAACCAAAAGCCCCCACAAAGAGAAGTTGGAAAACCAGGGAATAAACCCTAGTTACAGGACTTAAAACAGCTAGTTTTAAGTCTCCAACCAGCCTTGGAGCACTGACAGTAGATTTTAATTGCAAAACACCAGAAAATATATCAAGATCTGATTGTCAGTTTTGATGATGGTTGGTGGGATTTTTTGGCAGGGCTGGTGTTTCCCTGTTGGGAGCAACTAAATGTTTTGATGTCAGAAATGCATCCAATGTATGATTAAAAACTACCCAACTAAGCAACCTTAGAAACTGTATGTACAAGTAGCTGGATTTGTATAAATATCTAGGGTTAAATATGCAGGCTAACAGCCAAAACAAAAATAAAGCCAGAACAGTTATAAATATCTATAGCAAAGTCTAGAATTTATTTAGGCTACATTATAAAGCAAATTTTTAGATTTACTGATCTCTGGACAATGTGAATAATTCAACAAAATAAAACTGCTGTCAAAATTCTAGAAAAATAGTTTCATAGTTTTAATTTTAGATACACAAAACAACTTCATGAATTTGAGTGCATAAACCAACCATCTACTACCAAGGATTCAGCTTGCAAAAAGATCTAATAAACTATTTCACCAAAGAGGCCTAACTGAAATTTTGTTATAGTTGTAAACAGAAGATAAAGGGGGGAAGAAAATTAATCTACATAAAAATCCTACAGATTTTACATAATTAATCACTCTCTGCTGTCTTGTAAATACAAAGACAGGGAAAGGAAAGCAGACGAGAGAGGAAAGATCAGAAAATGCAAATACTTTAGCTAGTTTCCGATCAGTATCCAACACCTCTGTTCAAATATTTTAACAAAATTTCTGCTTTATTCCAACAGCCTTGTCAACTTGTGAACACCTCTGATCACTTAACACAAACGGCTCCTTTGCTAGCTATTTCCCACTAGTGTTTGTGCTGTTAATTATTTCTGTTTTACCATATCCTCTAGAGACAAGCTGTAAGCCTTTCAGGATCTGTGTCTGCCAAGTACCTCATCTACTGACATTTATTGTAAAACAGGTCATGAAAGTCAGCAAAAACTACTAGACTTATGTATCCCTCAAGTGATTTCAAATTACTATTATGTAAGGGGAGGCGAGGAGGTTGCACCTGCTACACCTAGACAAGGCAAGGTATACAAAAGTAGTTGTCTTTCACTATGAGAATAGTTGTAGCAAAAAAAAAAAAAAAAAGCTTGTGTGCTCACAAACATGCCAATTATTAACACAGCTGCCCTAAAAAGAGACACCAGCTATTCAAATAATAAGTTGTGTTAAGTAAGACATGCTTGAGACATTACCTAATAAGCAAGTGTGCCAAATCAACCAAGAATTAAGCTTTTTAAAGCTCAGTACAGAGGATCTGACCACTGAAAAATTATTTAGACATAGTCAAAGGAATCTAATAGCATCATGAACTGAAATAAAACAACTGTTTGGTCTCTCAATACTGGAAACAGTATCAGTGTCATCACACAGCTTTACTACACAGATTGAGTATGGAATAGCTTTAATACTGCATGATGAATTTTCTCATTTATCAAAAACAACGTTAATATTAGGCATGCTCATTAAAAACTCTCAATTTACAGAAGCTGAAATAAAACTATGTAAAATTAGGTTTTATACATATATTCAGTCTACGAACAGGTTACTAGCCTTAATTCAAACAGGCTAGCTATAAAATACCACAAGGCCACAATTAGCTCCTTACAGTCTTTTAAAATAAACCACTCTGGNGGTTTTTTTTAAAATACCTTAGTTAGAGAATTTTAGTAATTAGCAAGCTAAAAAAATTATCCACAAACTCTAGGTATTCTGTGAGTGTAGGGACCTGCCAATCAGTGATGCACTCCATATAAAAACAGTATTCTACTACTGTTATTACAAATAGTTGCTGCCTTTTAGATAGCAGAGTGCAATTTCTAGGTCCTTTGAGATATTTGAAATGAAAGAAATATTGCTGATGCACAGATCATTTAACACAATTTAAGTAAAAAAAAAAGCATCATGCGGTAGACCAAGAGAAAAATAAAACTCCACAGGCAATGCCTCACCAACACTATGCAGCAGTTCTGAGCCTCTTAGAGCAAGACATAGGTAGCTCCATGTATCAGTATACACTATAAACAAGTCAGCAAGCTATGTAGAGAAAAAATAATTTTATTCTAATATATAGGCACTAGAGAAGCAAGAAATTTAATTTAAATAAAAATATACTAAAGCCTCTAAAATATGAGATCTTCTTGAAGATGAAATAATAAAAAAGAAAATTAAGTTCCACATACATGGAAAGATATGATAGCTGAATATCAAAACTTCAAAGTAAAATTGAGGGAGGTTTTTTTTAGGTTTTGTTTGGGTTGGGTTGTTTTGTTGGGTTTTTTTTCAGTTTTTTTAAACTGAGACAATATGCACCTAACCTGTTAATAGCTGCTTCACAGACACATAAGCTGCCATGACTAACCACCAGCAACCTAGAGTGCTGGAAAAAAGAAGCCTTTATCTTTTTTATAATGCATAAACATTGGCCAAAACATTTACAATGTTCCATATTTTTCATCAAATATTCTGTCTGTCTCCATTGAACAGAAAGAAGAAGTATGGTAATTTCAGAACTTCAGTACACAAATCAAGCAATTAGCTTGACATAGTTCAGCTGAAAAGTGCAATTAGTCAAACCCTTCAAATAAGGCTCAACTAACCAGTAAGAGATAAGTGATATTAAGCCTTACTTGCTACAGATCAAGGACTATCACATTGTCTCCAGCAGTTACATATGCTGTTGCTGTTTTAAGACTTGTTATAGAGACTGAACTTTACAAAGATGCTATAAATGCCTTGACCAACTGAAGGAAAATTACTGCAGAGATGAAACTAAATAAGGACGCCATTTCAGAAAACAAGCATGAAAACAAAAATGTCCATGATGCAAAAAGCTCTAGGAGAAGCTCACAAAATCTGGTTAATGTATACGAGCGCCTAGGAATCAAATTGCAGGTAGGCAAATACCTCGAGGATGTTTCACACCAACTGTATGAATGGACCCGTAAAAAAAACCTGAACCCCTGTGCTTGCTTTTGCTGATGCTGCAGACACCTGGGATGCACATTCGAAACTGAGCCACCAGTGGTCACTGCACAGGCATCTGTTCATGGTCTGTGTCTGACAGACCTTTAGTGCTGTTTTCTTGTAGGCACCTGACTAAGGGGACCTCAGGAGCGCACACTCAAAACAGAACACTTCACTGCCTTCAGAACTGGCATGTTAATATAATTCTACAGACCACTGCTTACTTCGCCTAGCACAGCTAGGCACCGCCTCTGCAAACACATAAGGCAGTATCTACTCCTGGTTCTTTAAGGCTAAAAATAACAAATATTCCAGACCTACAGATGACAGCGCCGAGAACAAGTGGGATGTCACTGCCGTTCACGGAGAGGCCGCTCACCCCCACGTGCACCCCGTCAGAACCCTTGGCGTTTATGCACGGTTTATTGCCGGGCGTGGAAAACGCCCGTAAGCCAGTTCAGTTTCGAATTCCCAGAACCAGGTCAGGCTCCCGCCTCCAAGCTGCCCGCCCACCAATTCCCAAACTTTCCGCGAGCACCAGCGACACCGCGGCCAGCCAAGCTCCGTCCCCAGCCAGGAGACAGCATGAGCGGCTCCACATGGAAAAATAAAACAGGAGCGGCCGTTCATATGCCTCCAGCACTTCGCCCGGTTTCTCTTGTCCTCGTTCCTCTGGCTCCTCCCGCTCCACTGCCGCCGCCGCCCCCCACTGCCGCAGCCGGCTGCTCCGCGGACACCACCTCCCCAGCCCGCCCGCCTGACCGCCCCCGCGGCTATTTTTAAGCGGCCGGGCAGGTGAAGAGGC
>VWZV01014733.1:0-39431 GCA_013397155.1 Irena cyanogastra | reverse complement strand
AACTAAATTAACTTCTCTGTGAATGTTAAGGAGATTAAAGGGACTATATTTAGCTGGCTGTGTATGGCGCGGTTCAGAGTGAAAGCAAATGTATGTACAAGGAGTTACAAGTAACTCAAATGTAGAACTTTGGTCTTGAAAGAGGAAGAGGGGAGCTAGGGGAGAAGAAATGCAAAATTGGGAAACAACGATGAGTTCTTAAGAAGTCTGAGGTGGCATCTTCCGGAGAAAGTGAACATGCTTTTTTTTGGGGTTTTTTTTCTGTTCAGCTATGAGAACGTTGAGAGAAATCTTATGTATAGAAATCAGACTGTGTCTACAGTAATGGTGTAGTGGAGGTATTAAATGTCATGCCAGGCAGGCTGCATGATAATTTGATTTTCTTCTACCTGAGTATTCTTGTGAATTTCAGTCTACATAACCTAAGGCTAAAGACTTGGTGAATTACCAGTAATACTGAAAATGTTTGGGTTTTGTTCTAAGTTCCTCAATTTTGTGCTTTCATTTTAGGTTATCACAAACAGTAATTATAACCCTTGCTTTCTCTACTTAGAAATAAAGTTTGTCACTTTCTAAGCCCTCAAAAACAACACATGGTGTGTTAGTCTTCCAATTACCTTTGATATTTCACTTGCTAAATTCTTTCATTATTTCACTATCCTTCTTTATGATCTCTTGTTGAGCTCCATTTCTGAGCACAGGTAGGAGTGATACTTTATTATGAACTTGAGCTATTCTCACAGTGATGTATGGTATATTGCTTACATATTTATGCTTATGTTTGTGTAAATAGTAATCCAGTAATCCAGTGCTGTACCTCTGCTAAGTTTTGCTATGGATTTATGAATATTTTATACTACAGTAGCTTCTGCAATGTTCCCCAAAAGCAGTGATTCTCAAAGTGAGACCCTGCAGTTTATTTGCAGAGGTAGTCAGATACTGGTGGCAAGTATTAGAAGAACACAGCAAGATAGAGGCCACCAGAATCACTTAATTGTCACAAATATATTTCCTAGAAAAATGTTTCAGGAAGTCTTTTGTGAAGTTTTCCTCACAAGCCATAAGTGTAAGCCAACAGTAATTTGTGCAAACTTAACTATGGTAGATTAACACTGCAGCAGTGTGTAATTTCCAGAATTATGGGAAAAGTAAAGTCCAAAAAGTGCCATGAGCTATTTCTGTAAGCTGAATTACGTATTTTACTTTTTTTAAATGCAGTTTCCTGTTTTAGCAGAGTAATGTAGTTATTATATAAAAACATAACTAAAATAATGAATTTTGCATAGCCAGCTTTAAACACAACTTGTTTCCCTCTCTGACAGGTAAAAAGCAAGATGGAGCTGTTGAAAATCGTAACAAAGGTAAATGCAGGTTCTCTGATTCTTTCTTGCAAGTCCTGGTTTTCTGAGAGTGTAGATAAATACAGACTTCCCTATAAAAATGCAGATTGAATTCTTAGATCCAAAGCACTTATGGGTGAAGATGGCATGAGTGAATCTGCCCAAAACAAATGCTTCACTGAACCTGGTATTCTATACACCTATGCACAATACACTTCTTTAAACATTCATGTGTAGTGTAGCCTCTCTGGATACAAGATAATACTCAGTGCTATCGTATTTAGTGGGACTGGGCATTAAGCTTTTTAGGTATCCTTGATTTGGGAGACTCACCAGTGACTAAACTTTTTTTTTGATCTTAACTTCTAGCTAAAGCTCAGGATGGTGCAGCCATGGAAATGCAACCACTGAAGAGTGAGGATGGTGGAGATGGAGATGAGAAAGACAAGAAGAAAGCAAACTTGCCAAAGAAAGAAAAGTCAGTTCTCCAAGGCAAACTCACAAAGCTTGCAGTTCAGATTGGCAAAGCAGGTACAATGTCTCAGTATTCTCCTTATGTTGATGTCATGTTAAAAAAAGTTGGAACATGCATAGTTTGTGAGGAGATAAAGTAATCAAACCACTCAAGGCTGGCTACTTAAGCACAAAATTCTAATGCTTGTAAGTATGATGTTGTGCCTGAGTATACTAATGGCCTCTCAGGCTATGCCATGTGGCTGGCTTTTATTTTTCCTTAACTTAGAGTCAGGCTTTCAAGTGCCAGCTTCTAGGAGGGAAAATTCCAGCTTCGTAACATTGGACAGCTGCTACAAAAGATCTTTTTAGGTTAGATATAGAATTTAGCAATGTACCAAGAGAACTGTAAGTTGAGTGAAGTCTGGAAAATGTGGTACAGTCAGTGGGATTCTCTCTAGTACTTTCAGAGGCTTACTATTTTCCACTTAACATATGCCTTGCTGATACATAATATTTTTATTGACCTCCTACTTTTCTATCAGCTAGTATTCAGCTGTCTTGTCAAAATATTTGGTAGATTGTTGCTGCTTGAAAGTAAGCTAAAACAACAGTGAAGTTAAGTATAAAATTTGGGCTATATTATGTAGTGTACAGTGGTTTAATTCAAATATTTCAGGATTTATTTTGGTCCATGTAGAATTGTTGAAAGTTTTGGGCTGGAAGGAATTTCAAGAAGACTTGTAGCCCAGCCCCACAGCTCAAGAAGGGCTGACTTTAGCATTTGCATCATTAGACAGTTACAGCCTGAAATGGAGCAATGAAGCTTTTAGCTGTAACACTCTGCAGTTGTGTATGGTGATATTAATTTTTCAGTGAGATTAACAAATTCCATTATATGTTTACTGTAGACTACTGTCCTTGTCAAAGGTTTTTTTTCATATATTCCAAGAGGTCTTGGTTTTCCTTTATGTACCTTTTGACCCATTGTAGTTCCCCACACAGCCTTAATACTCATCAACTTCATGCATGGATTTTCCTGTCCTCCTGCTTTGAGACTGCACTGAAGCACTCTACTGAATCAGTCAGCATAAAATTGGTGAAGGCCTCCTGAATTTTTTCACTTCTAGTTCTGCTTAGTCAATTGACTTTACATATTGTTCTGTCCTGCTACTAATTAGCTCCACGCTTTTCAATTAAATTGGAGAAAAAAAGATTTCTAGGAATTTCTGTGGGAAATGCATGTGGAAATTCTTGCATTGGAAGCTGGAATACCTCCGAGAACTACCTCAATGTTTTGACTTGCCTGTTTGAAACCTTAGTTCTAAACTAGCTGGTATAAGGGCACAAGTATTTGCATGTATCCACAGTCTGTATTGCCAAATATTTGAGATAATTTCTTAAAACTGTTTATTCTCTTTTTAACTAGGCTTGTTGATGTCTGCAATCACAGTCATTATCCTTGTGTTATATTTTGTAATTGATACCTTCTGGGTTCAGAAGAGACCTTGGCTTGCTGAATGTACCCCAATTTATATTCAGTATTTTGTCAAGTTCTTCATTATTGGAGTTACAGTCTTGGTGGTGGCAGTACCAGAAGGTCTTCCCCTTGCAGTCACTATATCTCTGGCTTACTCTGTTAAGGTAAGTGGGTAGAGGGCAGAGAGATTTTTTTAAGGTAGGTGGGCGTATTCATCAGCTGTTAAGTGCAAACTGAGTTATGCTGCATCACAGATATATATCTCTGTGTGTGTATGTGTGTGTATTAGACTGGAAAGAAGCTTTTCTTGTTTTCTGAATAGCATAAAAATTCTCCTGCAGTACTTTTCTTAATCTTTGAATGAATGCACACACAGACAAGAACAGTGAGCATTGCCAGCCTGTTGTCACCAGCTAAAGATGAATGGGTTCAGTATGTAGCATTGTAGCGTTTGCTTACAATAAACAGATGTCTTAGAGTTTGTAAATAACAAACTTTTCTGTAAGTCTGAACTTCTACCTAGCTGATGTGTTAAACAACTGCTATGAAAGCTTCCAAATTGATTTTTTTTTTTGAGGACTGAATAGTGTAAAGCATTTTGTTTTCTGCTTACTATACAGCATGTTTTTTAACTTAAACTCTTTGTGTTCTTAATTTTCTTACTGCATCTGCATGCTGAGACTGATTATTTGTATAAAATCTAATTGTAAAGATGATGGGTACTTAAGCTGTGTTCTAAATTCATGACTTACAGTACTTACTAGTAGTGGCCTTATTGTATAACTTGAAATTCATCTTCCTCTTAGAGGTGAAAATACTATACAAGCCTGTTAAGAAAAGTATTTAAAGCAATATTTAATCTATGAAACTCATGTAACTCTCACTATTTTAGTTGAAACATTAGGTTCCCGCTTTGTATTTGATTATAAGTCCGAATCTAGGATCTTTGAAATCTGTATTATCTGATCTACAGATAAATCAAATAAGCTGCATTAGACTTTTCTTGTAAGCAGAAACACTTTTTAAACAATGTAACTGGTAAAGCTCAAACCTTAGCTCTTTTCAATTTCTAAATATGGTCATAAACAGTTTGCTCCTAACAGTCTGAATAGTATCAATAGTCAGTGTGATGTGCGTTTACAGGAGATTCAGACTGTATTTATGTACCTTGTTCAAAATGAAGTTTACTGTGACATAATAGACAGGGGAATCTATACAGAAAGTGGCAGCTGCAAGTTCTTCCTCTGAAACATGCCGGATGACTTAATGACTGAGTGTTTTCTGAAAGTGCTGTGTAAGACTGGACCCCATAAATGAGAATTTCTGAAGTGAAGTAATGGTCAAGGATCGCTGTTAACTGCTTTTATTTCCTTAGAAAATGATGAAAGATAATAACCTGGTGAGACATCTGGATGCATGTGAAACTATGGGCAATGCAACAGCCATTTGCTCAGATAAAACGGGAACATTGACTATGAACAGAATGACAGTGGTCCAAGCCTACATCAATGAAAAACATTATAAAAAAATTCCAGAACCAGAAGCTATTCCAGAGAAAACTATGGCTTATCTTGTGACAGGAATTTCAGTTAACTGTGCTTATACTTCCAAAATACTGGTAAGTGGATTTCTTCATTCCAATCAAGATAACTGAGTAACTTCCTCAAAAGATGCAAATTGTCTGATGGCCAGAGGCAGTTTCAGTGTAAATGTGTGGCACAATCCAGGGTAAGGTATTTTGTACTTGCTGTGAATTGCTCAGCCATTCGTTTGAAACTCAGTGGAAAAAACTAGTTTATTTCAGTTAGAACAGATAATTCAAAGATACAATCTCAAGATAATTTCCTTTCAAGTTTAAAGTTGTTTGTTTTTATAAGTGGGGCTGTTTACCTCACTTGAAGAGTGTCTTGCCTGGATTTGAGCGCTACTTAAAAATAAACATTAAACAATTAATATTTAAGAATAGTACATTAAATAAAATATAATGAAAAAAAGTAGCTACAGGTAAGGATTTTAGTGGATTTTTATTCCATATACTGCTGTATAAGTTTGTAAGCTTTAGAATTCTAACACATTTGCCAAAACCTTGTTTGAAACTTGCAAAATGTTTTGAAATGAAAGATTAATGGACTGTTACACATTTTAAATGGTGGATTATTTAATGTTTTGTGTGCATTATTTTCTAGAACTCTAAACATAGCTTCCTTGCTGTAGTTATTCCAACATGTTGGATAACTTATATTCTTCAGGCAGTAAAAATAATAAGTAGGATTTAGTAAATGAATCAGCATTTCAAGGTTTTGTAGAAGCCTCCACTATGGATACTTTGTACACAAATAACAGTGAAAACTCAGTTCAAAAGCTACTTATCAACCAATAAAAATGGTATGTCTGCAAGAATTTCCACAACAGCAGCACTTGAGGCAGCACATAAAGTTTGACAGCACTGATTTCTCTGAAACAAGATGGAAATACTATGAGTTACAGCATGCAAGGAGTTTCACAGTCTGTTTTCTAAAGCTCTTTCTAAATCAAGAACAAGGTAGCTGTATGTAAGCTGACCAAGTCCCTTATCACTACAATTTTAACTGAATTACATCCACTGCAGTAGAGTTAGTCTGCTTTACAGAATCAGAGAGGGCTGAAAGGGACCTCTTGACAGAGCCTCAGATCCACTCCTGATCAAAGCAGTCAGCCAGAGCACATTGCTCAGGGCACTCACTCAGGATTTAAGAATCTCAAAGGGTGGCGACTTGGCAAAACTTTGGGCAGCCTGATCAAGTATTTGATCACCCTTAGAGTAAAAAGTGCTTCCTTATCTTAAAATGGAGTTTCAGAATCTTCAGTTTGCATCCATTGCCTGTTGTCCTTTCGCTGGGCATCACTAGGAAGGTCTGGCTAGACAGTCCTTACCAGTGTTCCAACCATCTGCCTTATTCAGGCATTCAATACACACCAAAAAGTTTCTCTTCCAGAGTGTTTCCTTCTCCTGACTGAGCAGTCCCAGCCCTTTCAGCTCATCCTCATATGTCAGGTGCTTGAGTCTCTGGTTTATCTTTGTGTGCCATGGATGCTGGATATTGATACCTCTCATACTGGGGCACCCAGAACTGGATGTCTTAAACTGCACGTTAAAGTGAATGTTTTCAAAGTGAGAGTATTCAGTACAGCCAAATTCAAAATCTTGCAGCTCTGAACAATGAAAATGGACCACTGACTTATGATTAATGTAGTTCAACTCTAGCCACCTGAGATGTCAGATTAAGTAAGTGCTTCTCCCTACATTGCTGCAGAAAACACTGTAGTGTTATATGTATACAGGCTCAAATATTTTAAGAGAAATATTTCTTTACTTAGAGGACTAGTGTGTGCATATCCCACATTGTTGAGATAAGAAACTTTTTCTGGTATTAAGGGATTGGAAACTTGTTTCTGAACTCTGTCCAGTTAAATAGGCCATGGCCTGGAAAACAGAACTTGTAGTGAGACTTAAGAAGCTTAAAGACTTAAGTTTGTTCAGAAGAAGGCTAACAGGTGATGTGGTCATAGTCTAAGTCATTGAAGAATTATTACAGGAGAGGATACTTTAATTTAGCAGAAATAATGCCATTTAGCTTGCTAATGTCAGTATATGTGAACTTATCTGTACTTTTAAAATCCAGAAAAATTGTTCAGGGTCTACACTCAACTGATCAGATAAATATTTAAAGTAATGGAAAATGTCTTTTAGAAAGGTCATGTACAAACTTAATGGGTGATTTCTGAAGGATTGAAAGATCCTAAATAGGTACAGAAGTTACTTTAAAAAAGCAGTATGACTTTGGATCATGACTCATAGGAATTTATAAAGTAATTACTGAAAAAAGGAAAACCTCCTCATCCCAGAACTACACTTTTCCTTCCTTGTTTTCTAAGTGTTGTACTTCAGTGATTTATAAGTTAACCTAATGAGTGATGGTTCTTGTTCTTCTTGCAGCCTCCTGAAAAAGAAGGTGGCCTACCGCGTCATGTTGGAAATAAAACTGAATGTGCCTTGCTGGGATTGCTCTTGGATTTAAAACGTGATTATCAGGACGTAAGAAATGAGATACCAGAAGAGGATTTGTACAAAGTGTACACCTTCAACTCTGTTAGAAAATCAATGAGTACAGTGTTAAAAAACTCTGATGGCAGTTTCCGGATATTCAGTAAAGGTGCCTCTGAGATAGTTCTTAAAAAGTAAGAACAACTACTATTGTGATTCAGCACTTAACTTTCACTAAATGTTGTGGTAGATGGAGAGACTGACATGCTAAACAACATTGTGAAATACTGTGTCTGTGAAATACTTGTTTGTGAAATCTGTGAAACACTTGTGTCTGTAGTCACAGATAAGTGCAGCAGGCATATACCCTTGTGACTGCAGCTTCACAGCTTGTCTCCTTCGGTTGTTTGACTTTCTACAGTAAGATGGCCCATTTGCACTTTAGTTACTTGACTGCAAACACTCCAGCCCTACACCTCAAAACAAAAAAAAAGAAAGAGATAGTCATGCTTTAGTTAAACTATTTTACTTTTAGGTGTGGTTGACCAAAATGCTCACCTGCCTTATAGTAAAGTGCCACCACTTGATATGCCTAAATTCCAGGAAGGGCTTGTACCTTTGAAAAGCGATTACTTTTAGCATATTACTGCTTAGACTGTGCAACTTTCTGTCAAAGTTGATCATTTTAACAGGAGATTGAACTTGAATGTTTGAGCAATTTCAGGGGTTTTAATGTGACAAAGCAATTGCTTCCTTATCCATCTGCTCACCTATAAAGGTTTTATTAGGATGAGATTAGGCTTAGTGAGGGATTAGGTACCACTGGGACAAACCTTTATAGGTGTGAAGTCAGCTGTGGTAACTCCTAACTAGGTGAGGAGAGACGTCAAACGTGTATGCATCATGTTCTCTAGAAACAGCAGTTGGTAGCCAGGCCCGTTTTGGTTCTAATGTGGAACTGTTTCTAGTCTGAGTAGCACACAGATTATATTCATCAGTTACATTTACTACTTTGATTGCTAAGAACGCCCCAAATCATTACCTAGTAATGTACTAAAGAAAAAATATGAGCTCTTCCTTCTCCTCAACTTCTGTGCTGAGAGCAAAATGTCAATCATTAAAGGACTCTTGTTCTTCTTGATATGGAACTTAAAATCTTTTTTTGCATAGCTGCATTTTACGCCAAGCCTTATCAGTGAATATAGTGCCTATATTCACATTACTTCCACCTTCCAAAGTATTTTGTAACTTATAATATTGGACAACTGAGCTGTAGAAGTCGCTAGAACTCTCAGTCATCCCAGACTCATGTGGTCCACTTGACTTTGTAACTGAAATAAGAAAATAAATATTATGGGCATTTGCAAAGAACAAGAAAACCTAGACTGATTTGGATATTATAGGAATAGTGCCTAAATAGGAAACTACTTCAGAGTATGCACTGAATAGGACAAAGATTTAGCCATCATAAGCTGCTTCCTGTGCAGTACTTGTAATCTGGTCTGTCAATTGTACTGCTCCTTCTCTATTATAACATATGTAACTACATTCAAATACTGAAACTTAAACATGAACATTTTTAAGACACAAATGAGTCACTAGTAAGTGTAGAAGAAATGCAGAAATTTTTGCAGGTAGAGCACTTGGCTTTTTCTTTCCTTATCACTAAGTCAAATATTTGAAGTGAGTTTCAGTGTGGTTTTGCATAGAATTTATTTATGTGTATTTAGTAACTTTGGAGTGTTTGAATTTGTCACCAGCCTTATGATTGCAGCTAGCACTAGATATCCGTAATGATTACTGACATTTGAACAGATAAGTAAAATCAGAAAATTCAGATAGACTTCAAATTTCAGTTATGATATGATTTTTGAAGCTCTAAGGGACTGCTTCATTTTAATTTTCTGTATGAGGTGGAAACTTTTAGGGGAATTCCCTAAATCCTTGGACTATACACTTAATTGTAACACTTGTCATCTTTGCGGGTCTGCAACATCTAACCTTGATATTTATTGAAAGTAATGAATTCCAATTTTTTTTCCAGTGCTATAGCAGTACTAATTTGTAAAACTAATGCATAATGGTGTTACTTTATGGCAAAACTTTGTAAAGAACACATGAGCAAGATTTAATTTCTTGTTCAAAATCATTGGTAGTGTTATATTCATGGCATCAATATTGATAAAGCATATATGCTGTCTGTGAAAGCAGTGGCATCTTTGGCATGAAGAAACATGACTAAGAGAGCATGTATTGAGATGCTAGAGTGCATAGTGGTGAATCTAGTCTCCTATACAAACATTTAAATCAGTTTCAATATTAGTTTTTAATTTAATATTTCACATTGTGTCACATACCAGATGCTCTCTGAATTCTCTGCTCTTAGATTGGGGGAAAGGGGAAGGGCTGCAAACCTTTTTGTTCTTAAGGGTAGCAGTACCTAAGTTTGCTTGTAGTGCTGTAAGTTCAGTGCTTTTAGCTGTTCAAGCACCACATGTGTGTTCTGAAAGTGTACTTACTTCTGAGACAGTATTGCTGTTAACAAGGTAGGATTATTTTGCTGAGCTTGAAACTGGATTGCCTGACTCAACCAGAGCAGACACCAGTCTGTTTACACACAATAGAGAAATGGATGCTTCTGAGAGGTAACTGATGTTTGTATGTGAAATTTGTCGGGTGTTACTTTCATCCTAGAGTGATTGGCTCAGTTAACTTTCCACAGAAAGTATGTTTTGCAACAGAAGAAATAAAGTGCATTTAGAGAAGATTACCTTAGAGATACCATTACTGGCTATTTGTGCCTGTGTGTGTGAGTCTAGCAAAAACACAGCTTATAGAAACTTATTGGAGTTGACTAATAAGCCAAAGAGTGGGTTGAACCTCTGGTTAAAATTTGATAACTCTTTAAACCTTTCTTTCCAGGTGCTTCAAAATACTGAGTGCTAATGGAGAACCAAAGGTGTTTAGACCTAGAGACCGCGATGATATTGTGAAAACTGTAATTGAGCCAATGGCTTCTGAAGGTCTCAGAACCATCTGCCTGGCATTCAGAGACTTCCCAGCAGGGGAGCCTGAGCCAGAGTGGGACAATGAAAATGACATCGTTACTGGTCTGACATGCATTGCTGTTGTTGGGATTGAAGATCCTGTGAGACCTGAGGTAGGGTCACCAGCTAAGCTGCAGTGATTCTGTTACACTGGATTCATGTTTTTCATCATGCAGAGTACAAGAAACTGAGCTGCTATTGTATGCCTTAAGCATAGTTAATAAATGAAAATCTAATTTCTTGAAGGGAAAGTTAATGGAGCTATAAAAGCAGATTAAAACTACTTAATGTCACTTATGCTGTGTTACTGAAGCTCCGTACAAACTAATAACTTAAGGTACTTACTGTGCAGGATCTCAGCAAATGGAACAACTTGTTATTTTTTTACCACTTGGAGTATTAGGACTTTTGGTTTGGATAAGATTAGCCATTGTGCTTGTTACCAGCTTCTCATGAGGAATGATGGAGAGAGGTGATCTTGTCACCTGAGAACTGAGGGCAAGGAGTATGGCTCGTGGTTGAGGTGTAAGGTTTTTCAGTAGTGAAAGCTTTTATGCCACGTGCACGTGGAAATTGGGGCTGATCTGCAGTATTGTCACTTCACAGCGAAAGTTATTAGTGAAGTAGTGGAGTATGAGATGTAGTTTATTTCACATAATCATAAATGCCAGTACTCAGTAGAGCCTAATATGTCATGAGGATTTTTGTGGCATTTTTGAATACTGTAGGATTTGCAAAATTGCAGAAGGGAGGGGAACAGACATAGCAATGACACAAAGCCTCTTGCCAGAATTGGAATTTCTGTGGTTTTTAGGAAAAGAATTGTGGTATGCTACTTATTTTTTTTTAATGTTCCATAACTACAGTCTTCATTTTAAAAGAACAGTTATCCTGCACTGAGCCATAAACATTCCTTTCACTCACATGTCTAGATTTATTTAACTAATGTACAGTCTCCGAGCTTGTCGGGTTTTTTTCTTGCTTACAGGTACCTGATGCAATAAAAAAGTGTCAACGTGCAGGCATAACTGTACGCATGGTCACTGGTGATAACATTAACACCGCTCGTGCTATTGCACTGAAATGTGGCATTCTGAATCCTGGCGAAGACTTCCTCTGCTTAGAGGGCAAAGACTTTAACAGGAGAATACGCAATGAAAAAGGAGAGGTAAGCATACTGACTCTCTCCTCAAGTAGATCAACAGATACTCTAAGTCTCCTACGTGTGTAAAATGTAACCAATGCTCTTTCTGCAGATAGAGCAAGAGCGAATAGATAAAATTTGGCCAAAGCTTCGCGTTCTTGCGAGATCTTCTCCCACTGACAAACACACTCTGGTAAAAGGTAGGTAAAAATTCTCTGAGCTTCTAAGGAAAGATAGGTTTGGGTTTTTTTTCCCCTGTGCTTCTTGGAAAAAAAACATTAGGACTGGACTATGGGAAATGTCAAGTTGTTTCCAACTGATTTTTTTCCTTTCTGCTTGAGAAATGGAGCCAATGAGAACTTTTTTTGGTGACTGCTGTTTTTGTTTGTTCTTTTTCTTGTTTTTATGACTGATAAAGACAAAATCTGGTTTCTCTTTCAGGTTAAGCCTTTGCTGTGTTGTTAATTTAGAACTGTAACACTTGCATGTAATTTTATTTTAGGTATAATTGACAGCACTGTCTTTGACCAGAGGCAAGTTGTAGCAGTAACTGGTGATGGTACCAATGATGGTCCAGCTTTGAAGAAGGCAGATGTTGGATTTGCTATGGTAGGATTTTTTTTTTTTTTAATCCTCAGTATTTTATCAATAACTTATCAAATCACTTCAGATTAAAGAACCTTGTTTCATGAGCCCAGTATACAACTATGTTAATGAAGTCAACAATCCAACTTAAGCTTGTTTTTATTTGATGGAAAATGCCCTTGTGGCATTCACTATTGAATAAAGCTTAAAAAATTCAGATTGCCAATTACTTGCAAATTAAAAATCTTTTCCACAAAAGCTTGTTGAAAAGTACTGGAACAGAATACTGAAGATTTCTGAAACATCTTCAACATAAAACAAAGTGACTTTAGGCAGTAAATAGCAAAATTGTTGATTTTGAGTAAAACTTACATGCAATATGGAATGACCATTCAAGAATACCTAGGAACAGGGAGAGCATAATGAAAAAGACTGCCAGTTAATGTTCAGAATGGCTTTGGAGGCCGTATCTTGTACATCTGAAGGACAACTGAAGCAACAGCATTTTATGATAGTGTAGGATCTGCACTTGTGTGCATGATTCGATAGATTACATGGCTTCCTCAGCTACCCTTTCACATGGCTGCCAAACAGTGTCTTGGCTTTTAAATGCTTATACTACATAGACTCATGCCTTAAGTATGTGGGTTTCAGCTTTCTTTCAAGACACTGCATAAGACAGATTCCTCAAGCTTCCTTTTGCCACAGGATTCCTCCTTAGTCTTAAACGTAAGAGGTACACTTTGGTCATGGCAGGTCACTGTAGTCTTAAAGCAATTAAAAGGAAAGAAAAAATGAAGACCACACTCTTCCTATACCACATGCAGCAAAAGAAACAGTGACTCAGATTCTACTCCTGAGAGAAAAAATACATTTCACATCATTCTCAAGGAACTTTTTGAAAAAACATGACTTAAAAATATGGCAGCTACATGTGAAATATTCTCTAGATGGTAACAGTCTTTTTGTAACACGTATCTTTACTTCTGTAAGGTATTGCTGCTGTAGCTGCCTCTATCAGGGGCAGATTTGTTTATCTGTTTTGAGTGTTTTCCTGCAGTTGCTGTCTGTGTAAGGAACTGTCTTCTCTGAACTGCTTACCTAAATAGCACTTAAAATACACCATATGATACCTAAAGGTACCTTTTAAGGTGTACACATAGCTGTGCAGGTGACTCATTTCCTTGACAAAATAATATATCAAGAATAAAGATCATTAAATTTGCTATTGAGTTAGTGGGTTTGGAGTGCCAAAAGAAAAGTAAAGATTTTTGAAATAGGTGTCTTCAGGTATCATTACACAGAACACAGCTGTTGGGGTATTGTAGCACACTAGAGGTGCTTAAAATTTAAGAATGTCGTGTTGCTTTGCAATGCATATGTAACAACGTTGCATATTCTGTTGTTCAATGCTAATGCCCTTCTGCAAAAGGTTTTTGGTAATGTTTATCATCCTGCTGTATTGCAAGTACATGTGTTGCCTGCTGCTGCAATCCATACAACAAAATAATTAGGGCAGAGCTTGAATTGTAGCACTACACCATCTGGTGGCCTTCAGCTTGAACAGGGTTCAGTAACAATTCTTTGGGAGAACTTAACGTGTCTTTACTGTCAACTCTTAAATTTATATTAAGGTCTTTATTTTAAAGAGAGCATTACTTTATTTTCATTTTCCCAAGACTTTCAAGTAGAACTTGTTTCAGTAGGTATTTATATGCTTACATGAAATGAGTCCTTCAGACGTTGCGCATCCAGGTGAATGCTGACCAAGGACATAATAGCTTTTGTCATAAAAAGTCAGTGCATCCTGTTATATTTCATAATGTTTTTCTTTTTCTATCAGGGTATTGCTGGAACAGACGTAGCTAAAGAAGCTTCTGATATTATCCTCACAGACGACAACTTCACCAGTATTGTTAAAGCAGTTATGTGGGGACGAAATGTCTATGACAGCATCTCCAAATTTCTTCAGTTCCAGCTTACTGTCAATGTAGTAGCAGTAATTGTTGCTTTTACAGGAGCATGCATAACACAAGTACGTACCAGTGGGGAATTGTTTCAGCTAATAAAGGTTGAAAGAGTCAAGATTGATTGATTAATTCTTGAGTTCAAACTTTCACTTACATAGTAGTCCAAAGATCACAATGCTCTTCAGAACATGCCAATATTGTATGATAAATGCCTGTAATATCTGTAATTTCTACACTTCTATTGGAGGGTTTATGTATCTATCTTTATAGGATTCTCCACTTAAAGCTGTGCAGATGCTGTGGGTAAATCTCATAATGGACACATTAGCTTCTCTTGCCCTGGCAACAGAACCACCCACTGAAGCTCTCCTGTTGAGGAAGCCTTATGGTAGAAACAAACCTTTGATTTCTCGTACAATGATGAAGAACATTTTGGGTCATGCGTTCTACCAGCTTGTAGTGGTCTTCACGCTCCTGTTTGCTGGTAAGAATACTGAGGCTTTGCAAAGCTATTCTGAATGCTGCAGAGAGGTGTTTTTATAAAATAATTTTTTTGCTATAGTGTGTGTGTCAAGACACTAATCAAACTGTTCATAAATGCCTTTTATATACAGGTGAGAAAATTTTTGATATTGACAGTGGAAGAAATGCACCTCTGCATGCTCCTCCTTCAGAGCATTATACTATAGTATTTAATACATTTGTGATGATGCAGCTTTTTAATGAAATTAATGCCCGAAAGATTCATGGTGAAAGAAATGTTTTTGAAGGAATCTTCAACAACGCTATCTTCTGTTCTATTGTGCTGGGGACATTTGTTGTGCAGGTAAGCAGATTCTTGGAGGCTGGGGGGAAAATGCATTTGGTGCACTGATGTACTCGCATACCTTGGAAATGGCAATCAGCTAGTGCCAGAGATCTAATTTCTGCAATGTGGAAAACCTTCAGGGTCAAGCACATAGTAAGTAAAGTTGTAAGTGCAGCTTGATGGACTTTTCAGACCTCTTTGAAATTGGTAATGATGGAATGTTGTATTTGTACAAAGTTACCTTTCAAATTTTCTACTACTTCAATTTTATCTCAGTGTTCTAGTCCCTTGGCAAAATATGAAGAAGTTATGTGTCATCTGTTCATTCATCCCTTGCCCCTAAATCTTTCTTATAATGTCTACCTGTGTATTTGAATGAGAGTCCATTTAAACAATTACAGAAAAGGCACAACTTCTTTTATTTTCTTAATGAGATTAGAACATGAATAAGCTTTAGAAATTTTAAGTACTGTTTTTTACCTTACTGGTGCAGGAACCAGTGATACCTACTGGTATATATTGTAGAGATGCTGTTGTAAGTGAAAAAAACCTGATGTCAAGGGACCTTCTGTTCCGGCACATAGGAGAATTCATAAAAGCTAGTTAGTTAACTGAGTACATGCTAACAAAGGAAATGAAATGATCTTCAGTTGATTGGGTTCACATGCTGGTGTTGAGAAACACCGATTTAAAACTGAATTTCTAGGAAATTGTTTACAAGAAATACTTTCACCCTCTAAAAAGCCCCTTCACTTTAATTAATTAATCAGAAGAAATAACAAACAAATCAGTATACTACTTAATTTCAGAACCCATTTTCATTTTGGATTAAGTTATTTGGGACATATAACCTACATATTAAGCTTCTCCTTAGACTTGATAATTCATGAAGTTGATGGAAATCAGTTCAAGCATTGGAAATGTATGTACTGCTGCTTCACATTAAGTCAGGGAACTTATTCTCTGAGGTTTAGATTTTTATAGATGACACTTCTTCAGAAAGCCGCTCTTATTTTTGAGGTTATGAATGCAGCAAATTGACTGTTCTTGTGCAACCAAGCCAAACATTTAGAAATTACTCCTGACTGCCATTGTGTTCCCTTTATAAATCTGGCAGACTGAATGCCTTCCCAGCTCCTGATTTGTTATCTCAGTGTTTTATTTGGAGTTAATAACAAAGATACTCTTTGCTTTTTCAGCTGTCAGGTGTCCTACCTAATGGTCAATACTGTCTCCTTTTCATGCCTGCCCTGCTGCTTTGAATTGTTGATTGTCCAGGGCAGGTTTTCATGCATGTAATTCCTATGCAGAGAGATGCCTTGCTCATTAGGACCTATACAGCTTGTTGTAATAGCTAAGGCAGTAGCAGCTCATTTAATTTAGCTTTTGAGATCTCTGCCCCCTTCCCCCAAGATTTGCTGTACGTGGTGATTTAAAGTCTGATATTTAACACTGATGTGATACAGAGTAATATCCTGTAGAATTACTTCTGAGATATTTCATGTCTTATGGATGTATGAATTCTATTAAGACAAGTTTATGAATCTTGGACTTAGTTCCAGGATGGGTGTTCATGGCAAAAGTAATCACTGTACATTTGTAGCATCAAATACATGCTGTAATTGTGAAATGAAAGGAAAAAAACTACAAGCAAAATTGAGGAATCAGCAAGTTTTCATGAGTATAACATTTGAAGAATGAATGGGTGGTCCTTGAAATACTGAAAAGTGGAAGAATATGGCATAGATTTGGAAACTTGCTCAAACTGCTGAGACAGTGAAAGAATATTCTTGATGAGATGGGAAATCCCATGTTCTCTTGCAGAGCTGTGTGTTGTGATCATAAAGCATTAGGGAATTTTCTAGTAACAGGTCACTGATAAATGTTTAATTATATTTTTCTTCACAGATAATTATTGTGCAGTTTGGTGGTAAGCCTTTCAGTTGCTCAGAACTCTCAATTGAACAGTGGCTGTGGTCCATTTTCCTGGGCATGGGCACACTACTTTGGGGCCAGGTAAACTATGATTTTTCAAAATGTCAGAGATCTACTTGCAACAGTATATTTTAAATGGAAAAAAAACCCCAACACACTGTCTTTAGCATTCAGATCTTTCAAGTGGACTATATGATGACTAACACCAAATATTAATTACAACTGACTTGTTCAATAGCTAGAAAGTCTTTAGTTGAATATTCCTTCCTCAGAGTGGGTCAATTATTTACATTTCATAACTAAATCCTGCGGCTGGTTTGTTTAGCAATTTTTAACTAGGAGCAGCTGTAGTTACCTTTTAAATATGAAATTATATCTTCAGCCAGATATGAGTACCAGAAAATGTGGTAAGAATACAAGATGCAATGAACATGCTAATGTTAAAATATATTTAACTTGGTGCTTAATGGTTTTCTTGAAAAATCAGAATTGCTAAATTTGACAGTGTTGATTTAAAAACCTCCTGGAGTAGCAAGAAATGCAGCAAAACTCAAACCAACTTTGTCTTTAATCTTCATTTGCATAATTGAGGCATAATTGAAGAGTCTTCCCACCTATTAAGCCATTACATTTGGACTTTTATTTCCTTCCCCTCCCCCCAGAGTGTCATTACTATTGCATGCACAACAGTGCTTGTAAGCAGCAAGCTTATTTACGTGAAACTTTAGAGCTACAGAGTTTTCTATTATTTAATGACATAGTTGTCTAAACTTTTCATACCACATGAAGAATTTTCCATTACAGTTTCTTTCCTCCACTAAGTAAAAGAGACTTCATGTTTCACCATAAAATCGGTAGGATGAATTTTAGTTGTAAAATACATGCATAGACATATGTTCTAAAAGTGACTAAGCTTTTTAACAAGGTTCTCTGGAAAATTAATTATTTAAAAAAATCAAATAGAGTCACTCTGAGGTGACTCCTAGAAGAGAATTGAGATGGCTTGAAATACCTTTGACCCAAAGTGTCTTGCAAGGGCAAAGCTTCCCTACTGCCATTCATGCTGCTCTAGCATCTCATTAAAGTCAAAGAGCTTTAATTTTCTGAGAATAATAGAAACTGAAGTGTGAGCTGGGAGCATTCATAGTAGCAGTTTCAGCATAAAGAGCTGTTTATCTTGCTTTTGGAGCAGACTTTTTTCCTCTGCAGCTGCAGAAATGGTCTTCTATGTTTGTGATGATCAAGGAAAGCAGTCTTGGAATTGATCTGAATCTGCTAGATATAATGTACCAAAAGATGACTCCCCTTAACCACATGTAGCTTTTGTTTAATTTAAGATATATAAATTGCTATACACCAAGTAGCAAAGTAACAGCTTGAGATAGATACATAAAATTTCAGAAACATCACTCACCTTACAAATGGATTGATATCTCCCAGCTCACAAATGAATGAATGTCTCTTCTGTATTTCTGAATTAATTGTGGTTACTTTAGGTGATGGAGGTCCCACTTGAGGTGACACGTCATGCTCATCAAACTGATGAAACTCTAAAAGCTCTAGATACAAGTACAATCTACAGGATTAATGGCTTTTGTAGCTTCAGTACTGCTCCTTCCTGGCATTGTCAAGTAATGTTAATGTGGAATTCCTTGTCCCTGGCAAGGCTGTTTTGTGTAGTCCAAGTTTAATTTCGCACCTTGGTTGAGGTAGTAAGTATATACACAGCTTTGCAGCTATTCAGCTGGAGGGATTGTTTTACATTGATGCACTCATTCTGTCTATGTAATTCAGTTTTTTCCAATTTCCTAATTGTATGCAGGCATATGTGTTAAGCCTTAACACTGGTATTATTCTTTTTTTTTTTGTTGTTAAAAAAAGAATAATCTTGATTTATATATTTCATCCACCGTTAGTTGATTTCAACAATTCCAACCAGCCGACTGAAATTCCTTAAAGAAGCTGGTCATGGAACACAAAAGGAAGAGATTCCTGAAGAAGAGCTAGCAGAAGATGTAGAGGAGATTGATCACGCTGAGAGAGAATTGCGTCGTGGTCAGATCTTGTGGTTTAGGGGCCTAAACAGGATACAAACTCAGGTATGGTCTTGAAAAAGGTAGGATCCAGTGGGTGTTAGGAGGGAAATTTCTCCATTTTTGACTAAGATGGCTGTTCTAACTGGTGTGACTGAGACTGTCAAAAGGGGGTATGGATGGATGTGTAATCCCTCAGGGTCCTCTGTTTTCTTCAGCTTTAAATGCAACTCTTGCCTGTGTATCTGCTCTGTTTTTAAAAAGTGCCTTTTTTTCTTTACTTTTTGTGTGTTATAGATGGGATGGTCCTTTCTCTTGTTCTCTCTCTCTCTTGCTGAGCAAGCTGTCACAATCTCTGATTCCTTGCAGATGGATGTAGTGAATGCTTTCCAGAGTGGAAGTACCATTCAGGGGGCTCTAAGGCGGCAACCCTCCATCGCCAGCCAGCACCATGATGTAACAAATATTTCTACCCCTACACATGTAGTGTTTTCCTCTACTACTGCTTCTACTACTGTGGGGTGTGAGTGTGTGTTCCTAAAGTGCATGAAATTAACATTTCCTAATTCACGTACCTAACGTTTCTCATTTTCTCCTTAGTACTTAAAATCATCGTTCAGGCTTTTATAGAGCTCTTCCACAAAGTGGAGTCCTCAAGACTTTTTTTTCTTAGAGGGCTGAAAACAGGTGGAACAGTTTCAACAAAAGACTTTAATACGAAAGCTGTGAGCCTGCACATCCTGTGCCTTCATCCATTCGTGTACAGAGGGATGTTTAAGATAAAAAGGGAAAACTGTTGTAAATTTTCGAGTATATGCCTCTTAGGGTGACTTGCATTGAATAAGTGAATTGTATAATCTGTATAAAATGTATAATCATGGACCCAGGTCAACAAAAACAGATCTCTTGCACTGCAGCACAAACAGTACTTAAGTGAGCAAGCTGATTTGGAAGCAGTCGGTATGTTGAAGATATGGATGTAGTTAGAACATGGAGCACTAAATGCATTTTCTTTGTAGCCTGTAAGGAACTTTGTGAATCTCCGCTTTCATTGGACCTTATTTACTGAATAACAATTTTTTCAACATCAGGATTCAGATGGCGAAAGAAAATGCTTCTAAAATGTATACAAGTCAGAAGAAATATGAATTAGCTAATATAAAAAGGAAAAAAAAAATTAAGCATAAAATGGCAAAACTTTCATTCAAATCTGAAGGATTCTTTTTCCTCTCTAGGTTCTTCTGGGAGCAGTTCATAAGCCATCAGTGAAAGTGAAGTTTGTCTCACCTCAATTTTACCGTCTCTATCTTGTGCTCTAAGTGGCATTTTAGTTTCAGCCTTCCTCTCTATAGAGGCTGGAGATTTATTTACTTTGGATGTAGGCCTAAACTCTGGAGCCAGAAGATGCATAGTAGTTGTAGTTGAATACTGACAGCCAATATCTTTGTTCAGAGTTTTCCATCTTAATACATGTTTAACTTTCTTCTCTAACTTCCTAGAGACGGGTTAAATAATTGGTTTTTCAAAATAACTCTGAGAGGGCTTCTTCTCCTTCCCCTCCCTGCTTAAACTTTCAGATTACCAGATGGATGAAGACCCTTAATTTCAGGAGCTGTCTTAAGTGAAATGGTGAAATCTTCAGATTTTTTTTTTCTTTTTTTTTTGGGCTCAGCCAGAATTCACGTGTGAGCCTGCACAAGTATTTACCTCTGTATTTATTCTCCAGTGGCAAGACAGGTATTTCCCTACCTTGCAGTAGTACTGAGCAGCTCAGCTCACAAATTTGCATGCCTCAAGAACACAAAATGAAAAGTAGATTTAACACTTAAGGATGCACAGGATTGCATCTCCTAGTTAAAATGCTAATTAGTAACCTGTATCCCTAACTACACTCCAGAACATTAATTAGACATTCAGAATTCTCTAGAGAGCAATGTCATTCCATGCTGCTATTTGAGCAGAATTTGCTGGGCACTGCAGCATCTCATTGCATCAAATGACCAATGCAGATACAGAGGTACCATAGCAGAGAGATAGTTTTTTATCCTCACTATTACAGCCTTCTGCTACACCCTCCAGAAGAACAACTTTTGAGAACTAATATAGATTAATGGGAAGCAGATGTGTTATTGTCTCTTTTTTTGGAGCTGCTTGTTGGAAAATAGTTCCTATGAAGTAAGGTTGCAACTCTTAAGCAGCCATCTGGTTAGGAGGATTTGGAGTGCCAACTGCATTCCTTGCTATTCTGGTACTAATATGAGGAAGGCCTGATGACAGTATGAATTACACTTAACAAATTGTCTTGTTTGCACCTCACTTACATGATTTATTTATAGTTATCCCTCTAGTTTAATTATCTTGAGTGGTGGGAAATAGAGCCTTCAAAACACTAGATTTTCCCTTTTAAAGTGCTGAAAGTTTGATTTCTGCCTTTGTGGCTGGACTCTGAGGATCCTGGGCTTGCTGTAGTGTCTAGTTCACTTGGGTAGTATGCATTCTGCATGGGAACCAAGCCTTTATTGTAGGTATGCATATATTCTATGATAATTACAGCTGTCCTCTTAAGCCAGAATTGTTTTTCCTTGCTGCTGATGTTCTAAATTCTCATCTGTAAGCAATGAACAAACAGTCCCATGAGACATATTTCATTTTGCCACATAAATGGCACAGTGGGATGCAACATGCCAAATAAAGTCATTGCAAACTTTCAGTCTGGCATTGTCACTGCTAATTTTCTTGGTAAGTGCCAAGACAGTTTAGGCAGCTGGCTGGACTTGTTTAAACCTCATGTAACGTGCCAACTCCTTGACAGTGTGCTCAATTCTTTTCATGCAATGAATAGTAAAGTACTAGCTGCTGTTGTAATCTTTTCTCTAGCACATGCACTCTCTCTTCTGTCCCCCCCTTACTGGTAGTTCTGTCCTCCCCCTTGACCATGTGCCTCATCCCTGTTTCCCCTTATTCCCTGTGCCTTCTTCCCTTGCCTCCATAGTTAATTGGGCTCAGCATGTACCTGTACTGTAAAAATGGGGACATGATCACTTTGGAGTAAAATTCTTTGTGCAAGTGGTCTGAGGGAGCAGAGGCGGGGAAACAATGCTGCTTCTAGAGGTCAAAGAACACAGTCAAGACATGAGACTTAATCATGTGCAGTGGTTCTATTTAACCAATTTGATTTAACACATTGCCTTTGGAGAGCTCTTCTCTGTTTACAGTGCATTTTCCTGGTGTATCTTAGCTGTTTTGAAGTCTCTGCTCTTGATCTGCTTGACCTTCCAGCTTCATTCCTTCACCTGGAAGCCACTTTATTTTTTCTGTTGAGGAACTCTGGAAGCACTAGTCATGATGTATTTCTCAGCTTGGAACAAGTCATCTTGGATGCGCTGAAAAAAGCTTTAAATTTGACTTGCTGTTGTAACAGCAAGGTCTTGTTTACTACGGAGTTGCTCTGCTGCTTACTATTTTACACTATTTCACACTGCTTTGCTGGAGACTTGCTCAGGGCAGGGATGTTGAGAATTGAATAGGGAGTCAACAGTAGGGGGAAACTGTCTTGGGAAAAGTGTTGTACAAATGAGTCAATGACTTCTGCCTCGCCTTACTTGTTTTATCAGTTCAAGAATGAATCCTGAATTTCTCTAGTTGATCAGGGAAACATGAGGCATGGGAGAAGGGGGATGTGGGCAGCTAATTCCATCATTCAAATAGTAGTTTGGAAAGCTTAAATTCAAGTCAGCCTGGACATGCACAATTTGCAAAATAAAGCTGTACTTTCTTTTGTATCTAATTTAACTATGAAAGGTTTGTTTATGAATTGTGTTAGCTTCCTGATTCAAAAAATATTAAACCACAGAAAGACACGAAACAGTCCTCAGCCTGGGAGCTGTGTCCATGAGTTCAGTGTAAATTGAAGACTCGCGCAAAGGCTGATCATCCTGCTTTTCTCATACTTGGCGCTACTTAAGAAGTCTCTTCAAAGTTACAACTGTCCTGGCTACTAAACTGTACAATACAGTATTCAATTTCCTAGTTCTGGTCTTAAGTTTCCAAAGCACTGTTCACTAAGGAGCTTTCTCTAGCGTGGTAAATGGCTATATACTCGAATATTTACAGCTGTTGTAGCGATATTCTTTTTTGCATGACTTCGTAAATGTTCGTTCATTGTGACATTGGCTTACACTTGCTTGGCTTTTTCATAGTCAGTTGATTTCCTAATTCCTAGCATGAGAATTAGTGACCCTTTTATCCCCTAACTTATTTTCAGCCTCTCCCCTCCTTCCCTCCCTCCAATCTCACCCAAATATTCAATAAAACACTCATTGACATTTATTTTAATTTTTGAGTAAGTAAATATTTGTTGGCCTCACTTCTGAAAAATGCTTAGCCCGTGTTAAATAATTAAACACTTCTAGTGCCATGTCTGAATTTTAGGGCCCTTCAGCTTTTTGCAGTACTTTCACAATTTTTATTCCTACTGTGTAGACTGGCAGTGCTCTACTGAAATGCTCTTCATTTTTTACAGTTTATTGCAAGTTCCACTGCATCATACAAATTTGATTCACTCATGTCTAGCTGTTTGTGGATTCAAACTCATAAGAACCATGCCATCATCAGTAAATATGCAGCATTTTAACAATATTTTTTTCTTTGCTTACAGATCCGAGTGGTGAATGCATTTCGTAGCTCCTTGTACGAGGGGCTGGAGAAACCTGAGACACGAAGTTCAATTCACAATTTTATGACGCATCCCGAGTTTAGAATAGAAGACTCCGAGCCTCATATTCCCCTTATTGATGATACTGATGCTGAAGATGACGCTCCAACAAAACGCAACTCTAGTCCCCCTCCCTCCCCCAATAGAAATAACAATGCGGTTGACAGTGGAATTCACCTTACAACAGACAAGAACAAGTCTGCTACCTCTTCATCCCCAGGGAGCCCACTACATAGTTTGGAAACATCACTCTGATTGTAAGCTGAATGTTAACACACTAGCTGCATTGTAAAGAAATTGAAACTGGGTCTCTTCACACATTATGATGGACAAGATGATATTCTTGTCTTGGACTTCAACAGAAGAAACACTTGTACGAATGTAGATTTATTTTTTTAAAAAAAAAGCTTTCTGCCAGACTGGAGGGTGCTTTTCTGGGGGTGGGAGTAATAATGAACTCTGACAGATAAACAGTAACTCAGCATAAGTGACCTGTGGATCATCTGTTGTACTAAGAATGGTCCTGAAGAGTGTGTTAGCAGAGCTTTAGTTTATCATGATCCTTTTCTGAGGGGAAAGCTGGGAAGGGCAAGGAGGCCCTGGATCATTGAATTGATACTTTAATTTCTGCTGTTGGCTGTTAATAATTTGGATTATTTATGTTTATAAAGGATACAGATCTGTTTACAAGGTTTGTAGATACTTTTTTGTTCCTGTTCATAGATGGGAAGCTTCCTTATAAATGATGCAGAGAAGACAAAAAAACAAAACAAAAAAACCAAAAAAACTAGTCCTTCAAATACTGCTGTATTTTCAGGAAAAGGGTGTTTCTATTGAAACTGTACTAAATTTTGCCTGCAATTTACCTTGTTAAATATTGTAGATAAATTGCTACTACTAATAGCCAAATAGATAACACTAATGCTTTGTAAAAACATGAGCAGTGGTGTTCTAATGAAGTTATGGCCTCTGTCCTAATTAGTTTCTTAAATACATTTACTACTTAATGGTTTTGAAACAACTGTTTAATTTTTAAAAATTTTGAGAAACTTAATGAATAACTTTTGTTCAGAACTTAGTAGGATTGTTTAATGCAGGACATCAATACGTGATGGAACTTGCTTGAAATATTTCTGTTATCTCGGGCAAAATGGATTAAATCAAAATACATCAGAATCTTAGTCCTTTGTTTTTGTCTAATCATGTTAGTTTAGTGCTGTCTTGGTGAACTGTGAGTGGAACTGTGATTTTTTTCTAATCTATAGAATCCTTCATGCAGCATGAGGGCTGTTGGCATTTTGAAAGGTTGTTAGTGGGTAGCATACATGTTCTCCTTTTTGTTTTTGAAACTTGTTTGTAAACATGAATAAATCTGCCCTTTTGTTAAAATAAAATTGCAGCAATGGTTTCTTACAGATTTTTTTTCTCAGCTCCTTCACTGGAAATACAGAAAGTACTCTTTTGTGTTACTGGTTACCTTTAAACTGCAATTTCAAGATGGTAACAGCCCCACTCCAAATAGCTCTTTGGGTAAATGGTGGCTGCCTTCAGAATGAATGTAAGCTAAGGTACTCAAAAGTCTTCACTGAGCCAAAAGGATACTCCTGGGGAATTAGCAGGTCTGCCTGAAATTGCGAGACTTACTGTGAGTACCGTGTAATAAATGTGTCTCTGACTGCCAAAGTGAGGCAGACAGAGAATTGACATAAAGCACAGGTGAAATGCACCAGAACTGATCGACTAGAGATTGACTGAAGAAGTTATGGTCTGCCTCTGTTGTATTGTTCAGACAGTGAAGGACAATGATACAGTACTTTGTCTGGCACTTCCTCATGTTTTCTTGGTCCAATACTACTTAAAAGAGCAACAGAAGACATGAGTTGTAAGATTTCCTTTTTCCAGCTCTGTATTCTTTAAAATAGCAAATGAATTTTTTTTTGTCAAATAATCCAGAATTATGGACATTTTTTAAAGTGGTCCCTTCAAAGGACTGCAAGAATTAAGTTGGTAATGAGGAAGGAGGTAATACTAGAGCTAACTGCAGGAATGAGCAGGTTGGGAAGCTCAAGCACATATTTTCCTTGTGGTGGGGTACATGCATGCTTGGGGTTGTCCTTTAGTGGATGTTGTTCAACCTGTGGCACTGTATCCCACTGTCAACCACTCTTGAATTCCATCTTTTCTATTGTACTTCAGTAAATACACTGAAATCTAGGCAAGGGGGTCGAGGGTGGGGGGGTTGCACTTGACACTTTGTATAGTAATTTCTCCCACGTTTCTAGCACTTTTCTTACATCATAGTAATTATCTAGAGCGCTTGGTAGGGGGGTCAATTTTTATGTAAGCTATTTTCTCTTTACTACAAAAGTCAGATAAGCATTCGCTTAAAATAAAGAGAGTTTTCTTTACCTGTGAAGTACACTGCCATGTGGAAAAGTATCTTCATTTAACTTCGTTAATGAGTAATGATTTGACTTCATTTCAAAACAGACTTTAATTTTCCCCTCTTCTCTAGGTGTGATCATGACTGCATGTTAACCTTTTTGGAATAAAATCTACACTTAAGCCTTTTGTTGGGGGTGGGAGGGTGAATGTAGGCTTTGTACATCGCTGGTCCCTCTTGATTCTGTTAACATCAGTGTGCTGTTCTTACAGGAAACATCCTTACAGAAATAAGGAAAAGTTGTTTAAGAGGGGGGTATGCTTTCTTTGTGATCTCAAGAAATCATAACATTGCCTAGATTATGAAATGGTTTTCACTAAGCTCATGAGGCCTTCATTGCCTTTCTGGTTGTAAGGTTTACTTGTCTTTCTTCTTGTAACTGAAATAAATAAAAGTGCTGTTCATCTCAGTCTGTATGGGGACTGAAATTCTTGAATGTCAGTACAGTACTGATTTAAACCTGAAATGCATGCCAATTATATAAAACAGCTCTTGGTACAATTTTACGCTCATTTGCTTTCAAGAGGTCATGGTATATAGTGTATATGGTGAACGATAGTGACTTGGAACATAAACTCAGTTCTAGACTGACTACTGTTTGGAGTGGCTGAAAATGTGGGGTTTTGGGTGGGCTGTCTACTATAGTTGTGTATATGTTAGGACAACTCATCTTGGCTTTGAAGGAGGGCTGAAAACAGTAATGTAAGAGGACTCTCTTTTTTTTCTGTATTGGCCTTAACAGGAAGCGGAAAATGCTGCAGGATGGAGTAGTCTGGAGAGAATAACGGAAACAAACACCTTAACGCTAAATAACTGGATAAATGCAGCAGTGGGTAAATCAGCAGCAAGTGCAAGCAGCCAAAAAATATGAAATAACATATTCAAAGGCTTTCTTAGAATAACAGCAAATTTTTCAATGTGTTTCGAAGTAAGCAAGCAAATGTAATATTCATGGAAGGATAACTTGTGTATACTGAGTATTGGAAAGTGATTCCAAAGGCCTGATAAGTTCCATTTCTACTGCTAGTAGTTCTAGCCTCAGTAGAGCTCTAGAATAATCCAGATCACAGTAAGCATTGCATAAATTAAAGTAGAGTATCTTAATGTCTGTAGTACTTTTCTGATGCAAGTACTTGGTTTTAAAGAGCTGCTGCTTTTTTCCACCTGTACCCTCTCCCCCAGCAGTGTATCTCTTCTGATCTTACAGATTTCCAGCCCTCACTGAAGTACCTTAACTTTGTTGGATGAGCCTGGCCAGCATGAAGGGTCCAGCTCTGATTTATCTCCAGACTGATTAGGCCTGCTTATTCAGGGTTATTTATTAATTATAATATTTATTATTATTATTAATTCTGGGCCAGAATAAAGAGCCGTATAGCTGTTCCTGCCTATCTTCTCCCCTGAACTGTAAGCAGAAATACCTAACCACCTTCCTTAGGAGGTTGCAGCATCCATCAAGGAGATATGACTTAGTTTCTAAAACAGAAGCCTCCTACAGGTACTACTTGTCCTTTGTGCTCAAAGATGAGGGTTTGCTAAGAAAATGATGGAATGGGCTTAGACAACTGAAAAAAAGACAGCATGTAAAAGGTAGCTCACTGGATAGTGACCCTTTACTACTGTTATGTACACCTAACGCAGAGTTTTCTACAAAATTTATACAATTATCTGTTTGAAAAGGGTTCAAACTTGACTTGCCCCAAATAGAAGACAGTGGGAATTTAAACTTGGAAAAATAACTAACAGGAGTATTTCTGGGAATTAACAGCTTTTGGTGGAAGTGTACGTTCTGGAATACTGGAACATCATGTCACATTCTGGTCACAAGTGTCAATCCAAACCTGAAGTAGCAGTTGCTCACCAAAAAGGAAGTATACATTCTGGATCCCTTTAAGCCCTTGCAAATGTAGCAGCATCTAACCATTCTGAACATACTCATCTGCTTTCCTAGGCTGCCTCTCTTGCAGGGCATGAAGCTGAATTATGCTGAAAGGCTGTAAGTATGATCATACAGAAAACCTTTCTATGTCTTCCTCGGCAAAGGCACAGTCTTGGATTCACTCTATGGCAACTGCTCAGGCACAGAATGAATACTGGCTTTTCCTGTTTTAAAGTTTTCAGTCTCTTGTAGAGAATCAGTGTGCAGTTCAAATGCTTTGTGTGAAAAGCATTTCATCCCAAAGCTTTTCATTTAAGATACAATGCTAATCTCTGGTCCTGAAATTCTTGAGCTGGAGGTGTAACTCTATTGGGTTTCTTCATTATCTTCATGGATATTATTTCTACACATAGATGGAATTCAACAAAGACATCAGTTGCTGGAACAATCAAACCTGAAGCAAAGCAAGGAAGCAACTGACTGTTTTCTTTCTCTTAAACTGACCTGACCAAAAGGCTTGCGGATATTTGCCTGCTGTAATCCTTACTGTGATAGCAGAGCTTGGATCACTTCTGCTCTAGTAAACCTTTTTGAAAGATTACTGGCTGGCTGTAGTCCATAGGAAAGCCCAGAGATTTTAACATGACCTCTAGAAAGCTGCAGACCTGTGGAAAGCAGCTTCTCCTCAAGGAGAGGATTTCTCTTTTTTTTATTTGCCTCTTTCAGGTGTAGAAAGAAAAAAAGTCACTGTTTATAAGGAAAATTAAACTCTAGCTTATTTGAAGATTTAGGTGGTTTCATTGCCCTGCTCTAGTTAGGACTTTCTTGAAAGAACCTTTCTCAAAGTATTTTCTTTTTCTGGTTTCAAGAAAGTGTTTCAAGTGTTTCAGATCAGCTTCTAAAAAAAGAAGGTTCTCTTGCAGGCATATCAAGTTAATAAAATTTATATTGTTCTAATGGATCAAGACAAAGAGCACTGAAAAGTATGTTTTTAGTCATAGAAGACTAATTTACACAGAATTGAGAAGCTGACTTTTCTCTTTACCTTAGTTCAACAGGTAGTGGAGTTACAGGCTTTTATCTAACTGAGCAAAGTATTGGTGAAATTAAATGAAACGCCATATCAGTTCTGATCTTGCATAAAAATGCTCCCTTCTTCTGCCTTGAGTTGCAGAAATATTTTTTTACACTTAAAGAACTTAGTGTTATATCAGAGTTGGATTCTTTTTTTATTGGTTCTCACATAATGGCCTATAAAACTGTAATGCTACTATAGGAAGACATTATGAAACCACCATTCTGATCTTTAAAATGTTGTAATAGGAAAAAGTTTCAAAGGGTCCACACATAACCTGCGTAGTAAAACTAGCTGCCTGGCTGATCAAATGTTATAGTAATGAGATGATTCAACCCAAAATTTGACATTCTAACTATTAAAAAACAGCTGACTTTCTGCGAAATGGAAACATGGTATTTTTTTGTTAGAAATAACACATTCCTTTTGCAACTAAAACACATTTAAAACATGTTTAGAGGATGTGGGGGAGTGCCTACAACACTAACTTTCAATATGCTGTGTAATTGCTCTCTACCTTAAAGGTGCAGAAATCTTTAGAAATTTCATCTGTAGAGTGAATATATTGAAGCATGTTTCATTTCAAAAGTCTTAATGATTCAATAAAAGCTAGCTACAGCAGGAGGTTAAAGGTATTCTGAACTGCCATTTTGAAAGAACTTGGGATGCCCAGCCAATTCTGTAGCATGTCAGTACTTGAATACAGTTATTATAGCTTTAAATCTCACTAACTTCATGTTTTTCAAAAGGGCTATAAACAGTCCAAGTCTGTATATCAACTAAATGATCAAGTGTCAGCTTGATATCAATCAACACAATCAGCATTTTACATATTTGAATGAAGAAGTGCTACAGGCCTTTTGATCGCTGGATGAGGAGTGTGAGCTGATAAAATACGACTTGAGAAAACGATTTGCCGTTGGCTTTCTTCATTACTGTTCCCAAAGTCAATCAGCACAACCAATAGACCCCTCAGTGTTTGTTTTCCAAAGTCATGCTTCATCTCTGACAATCATTGTCAAAAAGACTGAAATACTGGAACACACTCATGCATGCTATCTTATACCCAATTTGAAACGTCACACTTGGAGTCAATCCAAGTCCAACAGTTAAGCCCATAGATAGCTATTTCCAAACTGACTACATTTGAGATATTGCCAAAAAACCCAGAAGTGCTCCCGTGGCTTTCTTGTGTTGTTTTAGTCTTGCAAGTCTTGATGATTGTGCTGTAACTCTGAAATCAGACCTTAGTGGAAACTTCATGGAAAAATTTATTTAGGTACTAAGCACCCTTAAAAATTATACAGCTTAAGTGGTTTGCTCTTGTGTTATGAAATGAAAGGGCTTAGCCATTCCTAAGAAGGAAATTTGTTATTTTTCTGTTCATGCCTCTTGGTGTACCATCTCCAAGCTTTTGAACAAGCTTTGCCACCTGTCAAGGAGGATCTTCTGGTGTTGGGGATCTCTTTTGCTATCCCAGCAGGAACCGTAGACAAATTCAATTTATAAGTATCTATACAGTCAGCTTTGTTGGCTCTCCAGCAAAACTGTAGCTTCTATAAGCAAACTGCTCTGCCTCATTGCAGGGATGTGATTGGGTTGGAACTGAGCCTTTCACAGAGTGGAGATGTAGCTTGTGATGCTGGCCCAGGTTACCACTCTGCTCTTCCTGCAGTGTTCCCTCCGTTGTGCCATTTCAACAGCTTCTGTGACAGTGTGGTCAACCACACCGGAACCATTGCTGGGTAAACTGCTGCTGCAGGCTGGGGGTGTGGGGTGTTCTCTGCACAGCAAAAACTCCAGCACAGACATGCTCCCCCTGTGACTCCTGCTGCCCAGGCTAGAGCTTGGGGAACTAACAACCAAGGCACTGTAGGTGAAGGAAGTAGGAATTGAAAGGGGAGAGTGGAAGGAAACATATGAGCAACAAGAAGGTTTCTGAAATCTTTAGGGGAAGAAAAGCAGAGTAACACGATAGGAGTAAGAAGAGCAAAAAACATGAATGTACAAGTTGAAAAGCTTGTGTTTTAAAGCAGATTTATCCAGCTTGAGGCACTAATGTCAGAAGCACCACCAACTATGACCTCTACTTATGCTAGAGTATTTCAGTCACCTTTAATTCTTGTTTTGGTTGGGAGAAGAACCAATGATGATCTGTACTGTGAATCTGAGTATCAAAACTTGACAACCACTATGGATCACTCTAGGATTTCACATAAGTGATGATAGGTTTGAGGGAACATAACAAAACTAGAACACCAACTGTTCTTGGTAAATTGATGCAACAAACTTAATCTAGTGGTTTTTATTTAAAATACCAAAATTAAACATGAATAGCATAATTAAGGGATGTATCACAGTAAAATGTGCTTATCTGCAAGTGTTCATATATTTTTGGTGAAGACAAAGTTTCACGATCATATTGGATACTAAGGCAGGAAAACTTCTTTGCAGCAGGAGTGATCTTGAAGGCAGCTCTTGTAGCAATCACGTAAAACCCTTTTCTGGCAACAACTGGGAAATTGAAAAAGCAGTGTCTGTTTTATGGATGCAAGAGTAAGCTGCTTATACTAATGACAGGCTATGTTCTTCAAAATATAAACCTAGTTCAAGATGAACTCTGTTAAACTAGAGTGAAAGTAGCCAGCAAACAATTTCTAAGTAAGAATTTGAGAAAAAAATATAAAAAGCAAACAGAGTAAGTTAGAGCTCTTATCTCCAACAGGCTTCCTTCTGATCATTTTAGCCCGAATTTAGTATTTTGTCTCCATCAGAAAGATTGTGTGGTGTGAAAACATTTGTTAGGTTGCAGCCTTACAGCATATTGAAAACTGCCTGGATTTGTTCTGCATGGGCAGAAGCCACCAGACCACGCTCTCTTGACAATTCCTGCTACTGCACTTGGAAAAAATAGTGGCACCCAGGTATTCCTTGTAACTTTGAAAGGGAAGTGCATATCTTGTCTGCTGTGTGGCCCTGTTGACTCTCCCTGCAGCTAGGACCAGTCTGCATAGTACCTGTATTGCTAATTGCCACTGTAAAACACCCAGGTGAATTGCCAGTGGATTGTGACGGAGATGCTGCGTATAGTGCGTCCGTATGCTGCAGGCTTGCAATTAGTAATGAGCAAGATGATAAAAACAGTCAGTGTTCTGTGATACAAGAGAATGCTACTGGAAGCCTGAGGGGTTTTTCTGAAAACTTTTTCTAATAAGAAAATTGGGGGCATTCTTCCTGGCTTCATTTTGTGATACTAAGCAGATGCCTCTTTCTGTTTCACTCCAATCTATGGCACATGGCTTGTTCAGCCATTCAAGAGTTATCCTTCTCTTAAACAGAACCTGTCATTAGGCTCAGATCAGCATAAAATTTCATATTATTAGAGCCACTGCAAGAAGGGATTGACACAAGCTGACACACATACAGCTATGTATGTATACGGCCTTCCTGCAAGAGAGGAAAGGGAGTTTTAAAAAAGAATGCGTGGAATGGTAAGGTATTTGCAGTTTGGACTTTCTACCCCCAAAATGACCCACTATATGTGCATGCCTCACCAGTGGAATAGGGCCTGTTGATTAGATTTTTATCATTTTATAAGCATGATTTGATAAGATGTAATGACACCACTCATTTTGGAATCAGCCAAGTGTTTAGCTATATCACCTGTAGTGGCAGCTTTTGTACTTGATGCAGGCACACAAGCAGAACAATGTATTTAATAATAAAACAAGAGAGTCTGAAACTACTACCACTCCCTTCATTTTTCTCTGTGCATCAACCACACAAACCTATAGAGAAAACCTATATGGTAGCAGCAGGAAGCATCTGTGGCAGTCCATCATGTTGTGGGTTTGCCAACTGTCATGCCGCAAAGTTCTTCCTGCCCAAGCAGCCAGTGCTGCAACAGAAAAAAAAAAAGAATAAAAAAAAAAAAAGCGCACAGATGCAGGCTTTCCTTGTCCAGACAAAAGTTTCTGCCCTACTCTGGTAAAGTAGTGATGAATGCAGAGGTATTTTCTAATGTTGTCTCTCTCTCATATCTTCTCTTCAACTATCCTGAAATGAAGCAGCTGCCACTGCTGCCTGACTCCTGTCCCACTGGATGGGTAAGTAACCTAAGAGAATCAAAGTCTCCTACATACTAAAGTCTCAAACATACTAATAAAAGTCTGGTTCAGCCCTGGTAAGAGAAAGTGGTGGCTCTGTCCTTAGATGCCACAAAGTGGCAGCAGAGGAGAGAGCAGTGACACTTCTAAATCAGTGCCCAAGTCATTTCTGGACCAGTCATGAGATACAGACTCAAGGATCCTTTTAGAGGATGCATGGGTGGTGTGGAGCTGGGAGACTTGCATTATGACATTGCCAAACAAATGCATAGAGCACAGCCCTGTGCTAAGCACCTGGACTCTCTGGTGGGTCAGACCTCACCCTTCAGAAAGCAATTAGCAGAAGAAATTAACATCACGGATGTTGCAGCTGCAGTTGTTCAAGAACCATTAGGTTCCTTAGTTTTCAATAATTGTGGCATATTGTTTTTCCTCACTTGTTTTTGTAATTACAATTGCTATCATTTGTCTTACTTTGTACCTGGCAGTTGCAGACACTGGATTCAAGCACTTATTTTAGCTTTACTGCTGTTGGAAGAATGCTGTTGAAAACGTGCACTCTAAAGAAACTAATTTTATGGAGGATTATATAAAAATCAGAAACAGGATTCATGTCTAGCTCACAATTCTTATTTCAGTGCTCTAAGAAATTACTAGTGTGCTTCCAGGGAAAACTTAACCCTGAAAATTATGTATAAATAAAATTTAGAGTTATAAGAGTTGTTTTTTTTTAAAGGCCACTTCCTAAAATTACCTATAAAGGTGCATAACATAGTTCCACTTGGACAATTACATTTTTTCCTGAAAATTTAGGTGAGCTCTGATATCAAGAGCTCATTTTTCTAGTTAGATTTCTTATTCTAGATTCCTCGTTCCTGTTTATCCTGTCCCCTAGATCATTCTCCTTTAGATGAAATGTCACCTTGTAGTACATACCTAAAAAGATACTTTACCAAACTAGGCATCTCCATACAATTCACCAGTTTTCATTGATTCACCTTTGCAGATAATCCACATCCACATTATAGCAGATGAATGATCCTGTTATAAGATGTACTAAATGAGGATGCTCTAAATTATTCTATACAGCATGTTCTGTAGCATTAATAAATTGTACTGACCTTTGCTATGATGTACTAAATTCTTCCAAAATTCATCTAGATCTCATGAACTAAGACATAGAATAGTTCTTGATTTTTAAGTGCACGTTACCAAACAATTTGCTAAAGTAACTTGATTCCAATACATTGAATTTTGCAACATGACAGAACTTCAAGTATTGTACAGCAATGTACTGTATATCTATTTAGAAAAAACCTGCTTTACTTATTTTTTGAAAAGCTGGATGAAAGTGCATTGAAATAAAAATATATTTACCAACACACCCATGTTACTGGCAACACAGGAAACCTTACTGGTATTGATCATCCATCAAAACTTTAGGGGTGAAAAAAAGGAAGCTGTTTCTTACATTTGGAATTGCATATGGGAATTCATCCACATGGTGACGCTACTGATATAAAACACCACAACAGGATTATCCCAGAAAATTTCCTAGTAAAACCTGTTCTATTATCCAAAACCAATCAAAGACTGCAAACTTTCTGAGATTCAAATAATGCACATACATTACAGAGGGCAAGAGTTACAGTCTGACTTTTAAGGAAACACTAAGAGACTTACATGCAGCTCAACACATGCTGCATATTACTCTGTCAGTTTTTTTATTGTGCTGATTGGGTACTAAGGGAAAAACATTAAGGGATTTAATCCCTATAGTCATTATAAAGATAGGTATCTTTTACACAAAAGCATCTAATTAAAAGGAAAAAAACAAAAAAAGGACCTTTGGATAACACACCACTTTTATACAAATTCTAATGACTTTAGGTTCTTTGGTAGAATAATTGTCACATCTTCTAATCAAGATGGCTATTTGTTTCAAAGTGCTGGTCTTTAATTATGTAGTTTTCTTTCACACATGTTTCCCTTCAGGCATCATTAATAAGAGATAATTCTTATTTATCATCTCTTATTTATCCTTCCATACAAATACAATCTCTACAATGAAAAAAGAAAAATCTCAAACATTTATCAGCATCAATAGACTACTCATCATTTTTGCGGCCCTCCTCTGGAGCTGCTCCAACAGATCCATGTCCTCCTTATGCTGGGTGTCCTAGAGTTGGACCCAGCACTCCAGGAGGGATCTCATGACAGCAGAGCAGAGGGAGAGAATCACCCCACTTGATCCAGTGGTCATGTTACTTTTGATGCAGCCCAGGATATATTTGGCTTTCTGGGCTGGAAGTGGACACTGCTGGGTGATGTCCAGCTTCTCATCCATGGGTATTCCCAGTTCCTTCTCCACTGCTTTCAATCCATTCATCCCTCAGTCTATCTTGATACCGGGCATTGCCTCAAGCCAGGTGCAGAACAATTTCAAACTTCATGATGTTTGTACATGCCAACTCCTCAAGCCTGTCAAGGCTTTGGATGGCACCCCTTCCCCTGTATCAATCGAACCACTCAGCTTGGTGTCACCCACAAACTTCCTGAAGATGCACTCAACCCCACTATCTATGTAATTAATAAAGATATTAAATACTCTGGGCCCCAAAACAGACCCCTGGGGGGATACCACTCAGCACTGGTACCTCTTTGATTGCAGTCATACAATTCCTTGCCATGTAACAGTCCATCTATCAAATCCACACCAATTTAGAGCCAAAAGCATTGGAAGGGACAGTATTAAAGGCTTTCCAAAAGTGACATCGCTTACCTTTCCTTTGTCCCCTGATACAGGCACTCCATCATAGACAACCACTAGATTAGCTGGGCAGGATTTGCTCTTGGCAGGGCCCTGTTGGGTGTCTCTAATCACCTTCACACAACCCCCTCTCATACGCTTTGACATAACTTCCAGCAGGACCTGCTCCGTGATCTTGTTGGGCACAAAGGTGAGGCTGACAGGTCAGCAGTGCCCAGGGTCTGGGGGTGACACTGAGTGTGACACTCCCTTCCCTGCAGTGCTGGAGATAGTTACAGGCAGTCAGTGTCACTCCAGTCACTGACTGTAGTCACAGTGCAATTAGCACGACTTTTCAAATATGATGGAGACATGGCTCCACCATTACAACTGCCAAGTCCCTCAGAACCCCAGGATGTTTCTTAGACTAAAGTAACATCATATGTATTCAAATCAGCTTTGTATTTCAAATAGTTATGTACCTACTTGATAAGCATTCTCTGGCTGCTGTTGGCAAACAGACTTTAATGAGATTTTGAAAAGAAAATTTCAACAGAAGCAAAAAACCAACACTACTCCACAATTTATTTCATAGATTTAATATTTATTTTATTTTCATAACCATTTTGATGGAGGAGGAAAAAAAAGGTAGGATCAGAGGTTGGAAAGATCATAAGGTATAATGGTTCTACAACAGCAAGAGAGCCTGGAATTAAATATTTGTGCCCTTGGACTACTTTCTCTTCCTGCATGTAGGTGGATGAATACCCACGTGGTGGAATAACACCATGCTGGCAAAGCAGATCTCACACTCCCCTCTAGTGACAGAGTATGACCTCCTGAGGCCTCTTGGCAGCCTGGACAGCTCTGCTGCTAACATAGCTGCTCCCAATAGGGTCCAACCTAATTACAGTTGGGACTCTTAGTTTTATTTTAAAATAGGAATAACACTAAGTTAAAATACCTCATTTTAGACACGAAAGAATTTTTGGTGGGCTACTATATTGCTAATATATTTTCCCCTTGTGCTCAGGCACTGTTTTACATCAATTCTTATAATGAAACCATATGTGATTAGTGTAATTAATGTGTGCATTGCAGCATTCATGCACCAAGGTTATCATGTTTGTCCACATGTCCTTGAATTCCACACATCCTTTTACTAATTCTTTTCCTGCAGTGACCATGCAGTCAGCACACGCCTAGAATTACCATCTTAAAGTGTTCTTCTCTAGATACAATTTTTGTTTGGGCATATACTACCTTAACACAGTGCCTGAGGGAAAAAAAAAACTCCATAGCTGCTGAAACAGCAGCCTGCTGACACATGATGCTTGGAACATATTTTCTGAGGCACCATTTATCATTGTCATCACAGTGCACAACAACTTATTACAGGATATTGCTCTTGCATATCACAACCTTAAAAAGACAATGCCAACTCATAATTGTACTATTAGGAGATTACAATAATCTTAAAATAATTCTAAAAATAAGATCTATACATACTAATGAGGGAACATAATCATCATAAAAACCATTACCTGCCAGCTTTATAACTACAGTCACTATAGCTAATTACATGTCTGCAGGAAAGGAATATTTTTCTTCCTATGAGCATTTGGGAGTCCTCAAAGCACTCTCAGGTGAGGAGAAACAGCAGGAAACAGACAAACTTTGAAAGCACTGCTATCTGAGAAACACTCATCCATTAATTTGTAGAAAGAGGGATGCCACCCTCCTTCTCTCCAAAATCACAATCCTTCTTTTGCTTTATGCCTATTGCCTGGCAATTTTTAGTCCAGGAATTCTGTGGGCAGGTAGAGATTCCAGTTTATTGCTAGCATACCAAAATTAATAAAATATATTGACCTGCTGGAAGTATAGCAGCTCTAAAGAAGGCAAAAGGAAAAGGATTCAATAGGACTGGGAATTGTCATTCAGCTCAGTTTCTAAAAAAAGCTACATGTTTCTGACCACTGCGTTTTAAGCAGCTTCTAGAAGAGATCCAAACCCAAAAACACAAGGTAGAAGAAATACCAAAAATACGCAGCACACAACTGAAACAGCAGAGATGGTACCTGCTCCCATTTAGGAGATGAGAAGACGCAGAATAAATTAAGATCACACAAAGTTTGGTAGTAGCCCAAAGGGACAGAATCTAAATGTAGTCTCCCTGATGAGACACATCATTCACAGCTGAAAAAACTCGGCAGAAAGAAGATACTTGGAAAAAAAGTTGAGAAAGGCTGGAAGACTTTAATAAAGGTGAAGAGGTCAATTTAAGTTTAACTAGTTAACTTACTGTTCCTGCAGTAGAGTAGAGTGCAGAACATTTAAGTCTTAGCATTACCAACTTTTTTTAATGCTACATTTTACTTTGTGATCTAGATCACAGGTACTAAAATGAAAGGATGGGAGGGTGAGCTGTGTAGAAGGGAAAAAAACCAAACTAAACCACCAAAACAAAACTCCACCAATAAAAACAAATAATGGCAAAAAATCTGTAGCTTTTGCTCAGTCCAAGTTAATGTCAATGTGCCTTGTCTCACCACTTATATTTTTGAAAGGGGTTCATCTTGTAAAGTCAAAATGGCAGATTATCAGCCAATGTAAGTAGTGCTAGTAGATTTTCATAGAAACTGCCTTATATACTTGTGATAATCATACTTTTTTCACCACTTCCAAAGAAATTATTTTAAATGTAAATTTCATGGTTAAAAACAGTTTATTTGGAAGTGTCCTATAAGTGGCAATTCTTATACGTTGGCCTAATTACTGACCTGATTCTGTAGATGTAAAAGTTTAATGTCAGAACAACCAGTAAAAGGCAGATTGGATTTAAAAAAGAAGGAAAGGGTAATCGCAGCATGAGTTACTTCTTCAGGAACACTCGCATATCAAATGACAGCTTTGACATCACAGCCATTCTTTTTGCTAATTGCTGTCAACCCTGGTTTTACTAGCAAAGCCCTGGGAGCGGTACTTCCCGGCGAGGTTGGTTCCCTCGCCTAGCTTTCCGTGGAGCTGCACAAACATTCGCAGCACTACCAACACCAACATTGCAGCATTGGGGCTCTCTCAATTTTTGTTTAAGGTAGGTGTAGTTTTTTAGAGCATTAAAGGTCTGTTAAAAGACCACTCTCTATGATACAGACGTGAATGCCAACTTAGAAATCTAAAAAGTCTGACCAAAACAAGAAACAACTGAAGAAAAAGAAGACAAGAGGCCAAACTACCTAAGGTAGCTTAATACAAAAGCAGTCTGAGGTTTTAAACGCAGCTGCACTGCATGAATTTGTAAGTCACTAAATCGAGATAACATGGGCCAGACCTTCCGCTAGCCGAGCATCCCACCTGTCTGCAGCTCCGCCGAACCGTGCCCCCTGCAACCCCTAAGCCGCCGTATCGCGACCACCGGACAGACTCGGAGGGTTTAATTCTCCCGTCCTGCCTGCGGATGCCGCCCCGCTCCAGCCCCGGGGGCAGAGCCGGGGCAGGCGGGGGCGCTGCGACTTTAAAGGCGATCCGCGCTCCGGCCCGCGGGCGGCCCCGCCCCGCCCCGCGCAGCGCGGCCGCGCATGGGCGGATGGGGATCCGCGCTCTTGGCGCGGCGGATGAATCCGGGGCTCGGCCGGCCGCGCCC
>VWZV01014730.1:0-12279 GCA_013397155.1 Irena cyanogastra | reverse complement strand
AGGTGACACCAGGACATAAAGCATTGCAGATTATTGAAAGCTTATAAATATATAAAAATATAAATATATATTTATTGTATGTATATGTATGTATTTATTATATGTAAATAATAGTGTAAATAAATGTAGAACAAGGGAATAAATGCTTCCTCTGTAAGATGATTCCAATACATAAAGTCTTGCAGATTATCAAAAATCTTATAAATGTATATATAAATAAGAGTGTAAATAAATGTAATAACAGCATAAATAAATGTAGAACAAGGAAATAGTGTAAATAAATGTAATAATAGCGTAAATAAATGTAGAAAAAGGGTATAAATGCTCCCTCTGTAAGGTGATATCAAGACATAAAGTCTTGCAGATTACCAAAAGCTTATATTGTCCACATGCTCTTTGTTAAATTAAAATTAAAAAAAAGAAAACAATGAGGATTTTGTATTTTCTCATCTTTTTCTTTCCTCTGGAAGCTCCTTTGGAAAAGAGGAGCTGCAGGAAAGCTGCACACTGAGCAGACAGTCTGATTTCTCCTGCAGCTGTGGCAAGGCAGGACCTTTGTGCAGTTTTCCTGACAAATCTCCCCAAACCAGCAAGAACAGACTTGCTCTGCACTTCCTCTCCATCCTCCCCAATTACCTGGGAGCCACAGGCATACAGGTATTTTAAATGAACAGCTAATGTTCATCTAAGCTGCAGCTTAGGTCATCAAAGGTTTGAAGGAGCCCGAATTACTGAACTTCCTGAACCACTCCTGAGCCTGTTCCCACATGTGTATGACAGAGAGGAGGAAACAGCTCTGGAGAAAACAGGAAAAGTTCAAACTTGCACACACACACAGGGCCTGGCAAGGGCTTATTTTTAAAGCTTTCCCACATGAAAGAAGCTCAGCAATCAAAGCAAGTAAAAACAGGATTTATACTCTTAAAATATGGCCAATTATGTAGGTTTGAACAAATGCAAAAATAATTTCTAATTCTAATTATTTCTAATTGCGGTAGAAATAATTTCTAATAACTTTCTAATTATGACAGAAATAATTTCTGATCATTTCTAGAGCGTGGCAGGATCTGAGAGTGGCACTAAACATTAAGATGTCACTTCTAGAGGCTCTGAAAGAGGAGTCAAAGCCACAGCAACAGGGAGTGCTGAATAACCCAGACACTCCCCAGTCCTTGGAGCAGAAGGATCTCCCTCTTCTGCTCATCACCATAAAAAACAGGAGATTACACCTGGAAATGGAAGGAGGGCTTGGGTGACAGATTTGTGGGCTTCACAGTCCCACCAGCAGGAAGCAGCAAGATCAGAGCAGTGACTGCAGAGTGGGAGGGCTCAGGACAGGTAACAGGTGGCATTTAAATCAGAAAAATCCCTCACTATTAAAGCATTTCTCATGGTCCATCACAGCACAAGGCAATTTTCTTTTCAGGGATAAAGGTAGTGGCCCAGAGAACACCATGGGAGGATAGTTTGAAATCAGTGGAATTCCCTTTGAGTCAAGCATTCAGCTACATTTGATCTGCTTAGTAAACCAACACTGAAGCACCAAACCAGATTAAAGGCACTGAATTGAGCACAGAAAAACCTCTGAATTTGCTGAATCATAAAATTCTCACTGTAAAAGAGCATTCTGATGTGAACTGGTTTTCCTACTCCAGATGTAAAATTTAATTCTATTGTTTCATTAGGCAGGTTACAGGGATGGACTTACAACACATGACCAAACCCCACAGGGGGTACAAACACATCCTATTTTGGGAACTGGGGCACAGACACTCCTGAAAGAAGCAAGTCTCTTTCTCATACTGTTACCTGGAGAATCACAGCAAGAATTGTTCCTGCTGGACAATCAGAGCAAGAATTTCAGAAGGTAACTGAGACATTACATCCCTTATTGCCCCAAAAAACAGGAAAGTGACACTCCAACTGCAAATCTTTTAGATGCTCTTAGAAGCTCAAGTAATTAATGACAGTACTGGGAAGGAAACAGGGCTGTGTTAAGACTTATATTTTGGAATCTGGCCAAAATCAGCTGTTTTAAATAATCATCGTCAACTTAATTGAGGAAAAGATGCTCATAAAGCAGAGGGAGAAGACTTCAAACATAAGGGGGTGCCTGTGATTCTCACAGCAGCTACTGAGCTGTGTCTCATCAGCAGAAATTCCAGGAAAGGGTGGGAATGCAATTGTAACACAACCTGGGTGTAAAAAAGTGTGAACAGACTTTTACAGCACACAGGGTAAGTCAGGATTTCAGCAAAAAGTCAAAAAGGCTGAGAATACCTTTTAACCTTTATCTTTGTCTAGAAAAAGAAATAAATGTGGGGTTGGAGCTGGATAATCTTTAAGGTCCCTTCCAACCCAAACCATTCTGTGATTCTCTGAAGTTATTTAATGATAGTTATTACAGCTCTCACAGAAAGGCTTTTCTGTGCCCAGGAATTTCTGGGCTTCTTTCACAACTGATTAAGGAGTTTATGGAAACATCCCCCTGCCCTGCACATGAACCAAAACACCAGGAATAGGAAAACCTGGATGCTGTTTCCTGCTTCCAAGTGGAAAGCAGCATGCTTATCACTCAGCATCCTGCATCTCAGGGAAAAAAGGCCTCAGGGTATCAGAGAGGGCACCTGGAATAGCCCAAAAATTCCACCAGTTTGGCTTTTATGCCCTGAATCAGATCAGGCAGGACCTTTTTTAGGCTGTGGGTTGAAGTGTTTCTGGAAAATTATAACCTACTCAGGTTTTTCACTGGTGAAATGAGAATATTCATATTTTTATGAACATGAAGACCAAATTAATTTCTCTCACAACTCCTGCAGTCCATGTCATTTTGCTATGGTGAGCGGTGGTGTAAGGTAGCCAAAACACATCCAGAGGCTCAGAAAGGCCACAGCCCATGGTTTCACTCAGCAGCATCCTGATTTTGTGGTCTGAGGTGGAGGAATGGGAAGCACCAAGCCAGACTGGGCTCATGGAACACAGTTTACATGCGCAAATAATTCTTGTTGCCCTTAAAATCCACATTTAAGAGAGACAGTTTAATTTGTCTTTGCTAGAACTCGACCAGACATCAAAAAACAAGGGACATTGGTTTTCTCCCCATGTTTGGGGCAGTGCTCCAGTTCCTAAGGACATCCTCTCAGTGGGAGAATTCACTTTTATTGCTGCTCCAGTGCCTGCCTGGCTGAGCAAACAAACCCATCAGCTGTCAGGGAAAGGCCAAGAGCAGTGCCAAGACGTTGTGCTCTTGGGAAGATGGAGGTTTCCAACCTCAACAGCAGCATTTAAAAGCAGAAATTGGGGTTTTTTAAATCTTTGAGATGGAAACAAGAATCACCCAATGGTATTTCCAATATCTATTTCTAGCATCTCTTGAATATTTGAGACAAATTTTCACCTTGAAACTCACAATCAGAAAAGGAGAATTTTAGCTGAGAACTTTTGTGTCTCAAAGATCCAAAAGAAGAATTTTAGCTGAGAACCTTTGTGTCTCAAGGATCCAAAAGAAGATTTTTAGACAAGAACCTTTGTGTCTTAATGATCCAGAAGAAGAATTTTAGCTGAGAACCTTTAGGTCTCAACAATCCAAAAGAAGTATTTTAGCTGAGAACCTTTGTGTCTCAGAGATCCAAAAGAAGAATTTTAGCTGAGAACCTTTGTGTCTCAAANCCCAAAAGACACACCAAGGATCTGCAGTCCATGGGAAGTGCCTCTGACAGCCCCCATTCCCTGGAGTTCTGGAGCACCAGGGCAGGCTGCAAGGAGCCCCCACTCCAGGCTTGGGCTCCCACCAGTCGTGGTTTTGCCTCTGGAACTTCCAACCAGACACATTTTCCACAGGCAATTAAACAACGGTGAGTGAGCTGTGGGACGCGACGTTTAATTTTCAGCGGCTGGGGAGAGGAACACGGGAGCTGCAGGCAGGAGCATTAATCTCCTCCAGATCCTCTGAGCTGCCAAGGATAGCAACTCATTCCTCACAGTGCTAATGCTGCTCCTCCATCACTGCTGGGCACACTGCACCAGGCAGAGCCGTGGCAGTAAATGTACACATTTATATGCATTCACCCCCAGATTATTGCATTGTTCACAGGGAGGCTGGGGATGAGCCAGGAATATCAAACAGGATCAGGTATGATGCATGTGTTGGTGGGAAGGCTCACCTTATAAAATGGCACGGGGGTAAGTGCCCAACAAAAGTCACAGGTGGAATTTATTCATAAATACACATCTGTGAAATTCCAGCCTGTTAAAGCATGTGTGAGTCCTGAGAAAGAGGCAGCTTTTTCTCAGGCCTCCTGCCCAGGGTCAGAAGAGGAACACTTCCTGAACTACTGAGGGAATGCATGCAGGTGTCTTTAATTCATGTACAAAGAGGAAAAATTTTCATGCTTGGAGCAAAAGAAAAATGCCCACATGTAATTTTTATGCAGATGAAAGGATGTTTTAGCATATTCCCTCCCACACAATCCATCCCAGAGCTCCTTGGCAAAGCCAGGCTTCTCCTCTGCACAAACAAGCCCTTGCTCACTTTCAAAACCCTCTTTTGATGCCCACACAAAGGTATCCTTCAGACTTCCAGCCAGCCCGTGCTCCATGTGCCTCATTCCTGCTCCTCTCCCAGCAATCCCAAGCCTCTGCACCATCTCCACTCCCTCCTGGCTGGATGAACAAGCTGCCCTCTCCAACCCTGTGCTGAACCATCTCAAAGCACTTTAGGAAGCTGTGGGAGAAGCAGCTCTCAAGCCCAAGAGGAATAGCTCAAGTTTTCAGCAGACACCCCTAAAATAAGCATTCATTTCCATTATATATATGGTTTTCTTTACATTATTATGGAGAACTCTTCAACTGTTCCAAGTAGCACAGTCAGGGAAAAGGCTTATTCAGCTTCAAAGAGAACTGAGAAAGTTCAGCATGTGCAAAGCAGGCTGAATGTGTAAATATGTCATGGAATAGGCTAAAGTGCAGCAAATGTTTGGATGAGAATGGCTCTTACCGTATGAAAACCAGCTTGACCTTTGATGGGGCAGTTTTGATGATTGCAGAAGCATTCTGGTGGCTTCTTCCATACAATATCTGATTGTTTATCTGTTAAAAGAAAACGGTTTTCATGTAAGTGGAGGAGTACACCTTGTTCTAATTCATACCACCAAGACTTCCAAGTTTACTGTGGGATAAGGAGATAAGACTCAAAGAAAATGTGGTCTCCAAATCTTGATTTATATAAAACAGGAACCAATGCAGAGCTAATTTATGTTACTAGTAAACCACAAATGAGAGAAATCTTTTTTTTTTTTTTTCCCCAGATCCCTTGAATGGGTTTTAAGGATTATTCCCAGATTTTTGGAAAACAGCTTGATCTGAGGAGAATCATGTAGATGTGACAACAGCACAGATGTTTAGACAGACCCTCCTGCACTTTGCCTGCAGGCTCTGGCCATTTAGGAGAACTGGCTGCTAAGGCTGTGCTGACTCCTCAGCTCTGCTGAAGGAAGCAGGAGTGGGAGTCAGGGACATGAAGGACAATTTAAGGACTTTTGCTGTGATGGATCTCCAGCTGAGCACAGCAGCAGGCACCAGGCACTGCTCTGGACACAGGGAAGTGCTGCAGCTTCCAGGGGAAAACAGCCTGGCCATGACAGGACCCAGGGGGCAGCAGGGCCACCTGCACTGGTCAGCAGTGGAGTGGCCACAGCACCAGGACAGTGACCAACCCCTGTGCTGGGCACTGCTGAGGCACCTCCAGCCCTGGGGTCACTTGTGGAGTCCCCAGTCTAAAAAAGAAGGACATGGAGGGACTGGAGCATGTCCAGGAAGGGAAAAGGGCTGGGAAAGGGCTGGAGAATTCCTGAGGGAGCTGGGAAGGGGCTCAGCCTGGAGCAAAGGAGGCTCAGGGGGCCCTTGTGGCTCTGCACAGCTCCTGACAGGAGGGGACAGCCGGGGAGTCGGGCTCTGCTCCAGGGAACAGGGACAGGAGGAGAGGGAACAGCCTCAAGTGACACCAGAGGAGACTTAGATTGAGAAGAGGGAAAATTTCTCCATGGAAAGGGCTGTCCAGCCCTGGCACAGCTGCACAGGGCTGGGATGGAGTCACCCCACGTGGAGGGATTTAAAAGCTGTGTGGATGTGGCACTTGGGGACACGGGGCAGTGGCAGCCTTGGTAGTTCTGGGGGAACAGTTGGACTCTGTGTCCTGGAGGACTTTTCCAACCTAAACAATCCTATGCTTCAATACTGCAGCTTTTTCCTCCCACTCTACATTTATAACATAATATTTACATTCACATTTGATATACCAATGCTGCTTAAAGCAGCAATGACAGCGGAGCCCAGGAACAATTCAGTGGTGATTACAGAAGGAATTTTTGTTACTGCAGATGTTTGTTTTGGATTCTGGGTTTGTGATCTTTGAAGGATTTTTTTTTTCATTCAAACAAGAAGTAACAGGCCAAGTCTGGTGTGATATGGGCTAGTCAGACACATTAGGAATATTCACAAATCTCATTTTCAGTGGGTGAAAACATGCTGCAAGTTCCTCAGTTAAATAAGGACAATGCAAGGACAAGAATAAACCCCCTAACACGTGGTTACTGACTGGGATTGAAGTGCAAAACTTTTACCTACCAAGTCTTTTATTGTACAAAGAGGGACCCAGGCAAGGTCTAAAAGGAAATAATATCACCATTCCCAAAGAGTTAATAGGTTCTGTCTGCAGCTGCCATGGTGCAAAAGGCAGGGTGAGAAGCAACATCCTTCATTAATCAAGCATCAGTTTAAAAATCCAGTGGCAAAAATGAATGAATGCTCAGCTGCATTCTGGCTTCAAGCTCAACTTGAAATTTTCAGTGAGTTTGTTGACTTAATTTCTCTAAGTTTGAGAATAAATTGTTCACTGGGAATAGTGTATGCTTTACAAATTGTTTGGATTTAGTTAAATTACCATCAATTTTCCTAAACAGCAGACTTCTTAGATTAAAATTTATAGTCTTTACCCTGGCTAAATTAATCCTATTCACTACATGTATCAAATAGTCCAAAATTTAATTAGCTGTGAGCTGGGTCTCTAAGTTATAATTATTTAATTACTCCAAAATGAAAGCATAATCAAAGCAATATATCTCCACAAGGTTTTGGACTGTCCTACAGAGTTATTACACCCAGTATTAATCTTTCTTTTTTTTTTTTTAAAGTACACTTTCTTTTGCAAAATAAATTAATGCTCCGTTAGCTGCAGATACCACAGTGATGAGCAAAACACCAAAGCCTACCTAAATAAAACAAAACAGAGAACATCTAGGATTTCAGAAGAAAAACCATTTTAAATCTTTCAAATTAAATAAAGTAACACGTCAGATTAACCAAACAGCTCCCTGGGAGGCAAAGCCTGTAAATCTGTGCTTTGCTTTTTGCATTAGAGATTAAAAAAGAAAAACAAAGCCTCCACTACGCAAAAGAAATAAACTGACCTAAATCAACCTCAACTCTTCTTTAAAAGTCCCTTTCTATAACTCCTTGGAAAGTCAGCAGTCAGGGGGGAAGATAAAAACTTGCTGCAGGTATGAGGTCAGGCCAGCACACAAGTTCAGCCTTAAATGTAATCACACATTGCTTTATGGCAGATTTAATCACAGATCCCAAATGAGCTGCTGCCTCCACCTACAAAAGTTCTGGTTTACAGTTTCATGCACTGAAGTAGCAGAAAAGTACAAACTCACTGAAATCCGAGCTCTTGGGTTCAGAGGGAAAAATCTCCAGGACTGTTTGCTTCTCAAACTTTAATTTGCAGGAGAGAAACATTAGATATGGATATTAAAAAAAAAACCCAACCCACACTGTTTTTACTGCGTGGCAGTAATGGAAATCCATAAAATTAGTATCATCTGATTTTTATGAAAATCAAGTTAAATGATACCCCAAAGCTAGTAAAAATACTGGCTTAGCTTCCTGTAATAATTATTTCTTTGTACAATGCACTGGGTTCCTTCTTACCACAGGAATTGCAGCATTCCAAGATACAACCAGACTCTCCGAAACAATGGGGAAAGTTTCAAAACCTTTTTTTTATCAGTCAAATTTTAAATACTGAAACCTCATAAAGTACACCAAGCTCCCAAATAACAAAAGCACAAGGAAAAAAACGGAGAGAAAAACTAATTAGAAAGTGAATTTCCCTCACCAAAATTCTTGCTGGGCACATGTTTAAAAATGTGCATCATCTGAAGTGATCAACAGACCATAAAATCTGTAAGGACAGAAAATATCCTGCTCTGAGCTGGCAGCTGATCCCTGTGGTTCCCCACCTGGGCAGTGTGGAAAAAGGAGATTGGGAAGCCACAGATCCCTGTGCCCTCCTGCCCAGCAAGAGGGCACAGGAATTCCTGTACCCCTCTGTCCTGGTTTAGGGCAATTTTGGGAGGAAACCCTCCAAAGGGGCTCCCTCTAGGGAAAAAAAAAAAAACAACCAAACAATTCAAGTGGTTCCTCCCCTAGCTGGTTTGGGAAAAGATTTCCTTGGAGAATTTCCTTTCCTCCCAGCCTCACCTGCTGCCAGCTCAGAAATCAGCACCCAAACCCCAGCTGGGCTGGGTAACCTGCACACAAATCACACCAAAAAAGGATTTGCATCCTCTTCTGAGAAGGACACTGGAGCAATTTGTCCAGAGAAGCTGTCCCTGGATCCCTGGCAGTGCCCAAGGCCAGGTTGGACAGGGCTTGGAGCAGCCTGGGACAGTGGAAGGTGTCCCTGCCCAGGGATAGAGATGAACTTTAAGGTCTCTCCCAACCCAAACCATTCTGTGATTCAACAAATCAACTGAGAATTCAATGCCAATCCCCCACATCTTGGAACAGAAGTGGCATTGTGAGTTTGGCTGGGGAGCTCATTTACTTGGGCAAAATACTGCTGTATCTATTATATTGTTACAGCATAACTTCTGTTTATCTAAGCACCTTAAAATAAAACAGCAATAAAAATGCATTTAGCACAAAGGCTCTCTGGCTTTGAGCTATGACAAAAATGGCATAAAGAAATAAAATGTAATAATTGTCGCTCGGGCAAGAGTCCAGAATGGACAAAAGGCAAACTTCTACAGCAATTTTTGACTCTGAAGAGTCAAAAAAAGGGAGCTTCTACTCTTTCAAGAGATGCTGTGGCCTCACAGAATAAAACACAGAAAGGTTTGGGTGGGAAAGGACCTTAAAGCTCAGCTCATTCCAACCTCTGCCATGGGCAGGGGAGAGGGCAGAACACCCCAACACCAGTAATTCAGCACAGGAGGGCTCTGAGCAGCCTGGTTTATTCACAGAACTCAGCTGACTCTCTCCTGGGGAGATGGTAATAATAATAATAATAACAATAATAATAATAATAATAAAAATAGTAAAATAATGCTAATAATGGTAACAGCAGGGTGGATGATTCAGTGTGAACAGGAGCTCCTGAAGGACAGGCCCATGCAGAGCTGAGGAGCAGCAGGACTGGGGGCACAGCCACAGCTCCAGGTGACCCTGCCGAGGGCCATGCTGGGCACAATCAGCCACAGCACTGAGCCCAGCCTAACAAGGCACGAAGCAGGGCAGACACCTGCACTAAACCAGCATGAGAGCGAGGCAGGAGCACCACAGATGGCTCCTTTACTTGGAAAAAGAATGGAAAAGCACAACTTGTGTCCTGTAAAAAAAAAAAATTCTACTGCGCAGGGACCGACTTCTGACCCGAGTGGTTTTCCCACATGTATAAAAATGGGATGAAAAGACCTTCTTCCCTCAAAAAGCTGTTTTCTCCAGCCACATACCCATCCAAAGTACATCACTGAAGAGGTATTAAAAAACAACAATCCCATGAAGGTTTTTTTGTCACCTGCATTTCCCTCTGTGTCAGGTTGTGAAAACCAGCCAGGATCGTGCCCCAAAAGGCAACTGCTGTTTGCAGAAGCTAAAAGTGAGCTGGTATTTCACTAGCTCAGCAACAGAGGATTTTTTGAATAAGGAGCTGAGGCAGCCTGGCAGCATCCCACATCCTTCAATTGAATCCAATCAAACTCCAGTTCAAAAGAAAAATGAAGAGGTAATATCTATCTGTCTAAATGGCCACCCCATTAACCTGAACTCCATCAAAAACCACAGGGAATAATCTGCACACCCTGCAGGGGCATTCCCTGCTTCAGTGGAGCAAGACTGTCCAAATGGGGCAGCCCAGGACAGCCCAGAGATGCCAGAGGCTTCCCAAGATGTGAATCCCTTCTCTTGCTGAGGTGCTCCAGTATTGAAAACTGAGGTGTAATTAAAGATGCAGATGCAAATGTACCTGAAACATGCAGCTAGGTGAGACCCAGAGGTGAGTTCTGTCATCTCACTGCACATGGCTAATGCACAGCCCAGCCCTCTGTAATGCAGGATGTTTGAATTCATCCTTTCCTACAAGGAACTCTACTCCTGCCCACTGCTGGCACATCCTAAACTGGATTGCAAGGATAAACAAGTTAGTTACTGGAGTCTCCTTGAATTTATATTTGAATCTTGGCACTTTTGAGATGGAGGATCTCACTTTCCTTCTACTGAAGGAAAGGAATTTTACTCCCATTTTATTTCCAACTGAACAGGGAGAGGAATGAGGGCAACACCATCACTTTGGGAAATGCTCCCTGTAACGTGGCTCATCCATGCAAAACCCAGCCTCGAGGTGCATGGGATTAATCCCAGTGGTGCCTCTGTCAAGTACTTAACTTTACATCCTCTGCTCTACCAGGAACATCTATGATGTGCAGAGGAGAACAGTGCCATGAGTTCTTTCATCACACCCAAAATTTAACCATTTTCCCTTTTTTTTTTTTACCATTAGGATTCAGTGTGAGGGATAGAAAAAACAACATTCTGAAGGAGAAAGCAATTTTCCTACCCTACTCCATTATGGTCCAGACCTTCATACCTCTCCTCACACTTAAAATGAAATGAACTTCAGATGATGGGTGTTTTTATAGCCAAAAAAAAAAAAAGTATTTCTTGTACTATGTGTATTGAAACCCCCTAATTACAGAACTGTTAGATAATGACAAATGCTTGGACAATTCTGACTATTCCCAGGGTACCCCCAGGCAGTCAAACTGCTCTTTCTTGAGTCAAGAAATGTGAAAAAATAGGTGGTTTTCTGATTGCACAGAGAGTTGCTGAAAGATCAAAGCATCACCACCCACGGAGAGCAGCAGGTCAGCAAATCCCTGCTCCTCACTGAGAGTCTCTCTCCACGGGGAAGATCCCCAGGGATGGATGGGTTTTTTTAAACCACTGAAGCAATCACTACGTGGGGAATCACTGCAGGTACCGCAGCGAAATGTCATTTTGCAACAGCCCAAAAACCAGATGAAATGAAGGAAAAGCTGTGTTTGCAGGCTGAAGGTGAAGCAAGGAGACTGGAGAAAAAGTGAAGACAAAACACTCCACTTGCTAACTCTTGCCTTGTGGGTGAACCCGTGCCAGACACAACTAAAGGAAATAAGTATTTTAAGTTGCAACAGATCAAAACAGATTACAGCATGAAATTTATTTTCAGGATGGGGAATATCCCTGTCATCTGTAAAAACACATATGGCAACGTTGAGGGGGTTTTGGCTTTTTTTTTTAACGTGAAGTGTGAATTTCCCTGTAAAGCACACATGCACTCCAAGGATTGATTTACTGTCCCCTTCCTGCCTTTCAACAGCCCCTCCCCACGCAGAGCTTGTGAACATGCTGAGAGCACAGACTTTGCTGACAAGACATTGCTTTTCACAGGCCAGTGATTTTTGTTTCACTGCAAACACATTTACCTGCCAAAGGCCAAGTTCTCAGTTGCCATAAATCAGCACAGCTCCTCGCTCTGCCACCTAATTCCACTTGCTGGCTTTATTTAGATGCCTCTCCCTCCCTGCACGTGCTAAAGGGAACAATTACCTTGAGGGGTTCATCCCCAAAGTGCATCCAGGGAAGAATTTTACCTTGAGGAGCTCATCCCCAAAGTCCATCAAGGGAACACTTTTACCTCCAGGAGCTCATCCCCAAAGTCCATCAAGGGAACATTTTTACCTTGAGGATTCCATCCCCAAAGTGCATCTGGGGAAGGATTTTACCATCATTCCCGATGTGCACCCAAGGAACAATTTTACCTCAAGGAGCTCATCCCCAAAGTCCATCAAGGGAACAATTTTACCTTGAGGATTCCACCCCCAAAGTGCACCCCGGGAAGGATTTTACCTCCAGGAGTTCATCCCCAAAGTTTATTCAGGGAAGGATTTTACCTCCAGG
>VWZV01014688.1:996-48887 GCA_013397155.1 Irena cyanogastra | reverse complement strand
TGTTTGGTTTGGTTTTTTGGCTTCTCTTGCTAAGTGAAATTAACCCATTTGAGTAGAACATAAAAAGCCTGTGTGAAGAAGAATTTTATAAGTCTGGGGGAAATCAGTGGTACATTGGTTTCAGAGAAAACTTGTGGATGTTTTTATGATTAAGATTAACTGCATTAGCATAGACATGAAATCTTATGCATCAACAGATTCACATGGTCCAAGCCAATGATTAGTTATGAAGATGTCCTGATCCACACAAAGCCAAGAGCATGGCTTAGATATAGAATACTAAAAAAAACATACATCTTTTCTATGTTTGCAAAAACTAGCATAAGTAAATGCATGTCTATTAAAAGAAAGAAGAATGGGTTAAAAAACACTCAAGCCTAAACAAAGCAGGAGAAAACCTACAGATTTACTTCTCGCTAGAATACATTTTCATTAGGTTGGTTGGTTCAGCCGTTATTCACTTGAGTTTCTAAGAGTAAATGGATTTATTTCTTACTGTCTTATACCAAAGCTCCACTAATATTAAAAAATAAGCTCAATGATCTTTAAAGTTACTCTCTAAGGGCCTATTTTATTGGGATGGATGAAATTTACATGGTGTTGCTTTTGTGTCTCCACACAAAAATTTTTAATATTATTATTCCATCATGCCATTCAATTTAAGGCCTGATTATAATATTTTTTCAATTTTTATGTCATTTTCATTGCCAGTTCTGCAAAACAGAAGAAAGCCCATGGTGAAACACTTTCCCTCAATTAGTTCTTTATTTTATAGCTACCATTCCTGCTCACCCTGCATATAATTAATGGAAGCAAAGACAGTAAAATGCAGTAATACTTTATAGTCTTCCTTTCTATTATTTTATCTGGTGCATACCAGTCCTATTTGTCTCTTTCACATAGTCTATAATTCTAAAAGATTAGTCAGTGCACAATACTGCCACCTATGTAATATTTTATATTAATCTCTACCCAACATGTTACATTAATTTATAGTTCAACTCCTAGCCTCTGGACAGAGTCCCATCTTCTATATTGAGTCCTTATATCAATATTATTATCCACTTTTCAAAGCATTTCATGCAAAGGGCAATCCCAATTTCATAAAAACATAAAAAACACGAATAACTTTTCTTCATCACCATATTTTGACAAAATACTTCTACATTACCATTGTTTAGGGAATTTTCCCCCAAAATATTCTAATCTATTCCTTTTGTGTTCTTCTTGAATGGCTTGCTATCACCATCTGCTTATGGTCTAAAGCATCCTTGAGTTCTCTGAGTCCTTTACTTCAATCCTGCTACTTCTGGTTCTTTCCAGATCTCCTGTTCATCTTCCTATGACTAATCTTTTTTCTACTCCTGTAGTAGAATACTATAAAAGGAGAGAGATTTAGACGCTGATTATATTAGTTAATTTTGATTTGAACTTTGATTTGAATAGATATATTAATCTCTTCACTGTTTGTGTTTGTCTGTTTGGGTTTTTTTTACCTTTGTCTTTTCCTTGTGTTTTCATCTTAACCTGTTTTATTTTGAAAAATACTTGCATAATTTCAATGGTTGTCATTATTTCTAGGACTATTACTTCATTATCCAACTTCAGTGAGGGATAGATTTCATTCTTAGTTCTGCTGCTACATTCAGCTTTATGCCCATGAATGAGACATTAAGTTGCCTCTCCTTTTAGTTATCAGTCATTTAGTCATATAGATATTTCTACCTCTTAGCATTGGGTGCAGTGGAAGCCTGATATAACAAGATAATAAAGAATCACCTGTAGAAAAATCATTCTTATTTAGAATGTTTTAGACAGTTTTCTTTACATCTTGCTATGTTGCTCATTAAACTCCTTCATTTACGAGTTGTTTTTTGTTTGTCTTTTTCATCTGCCAGGAATCTGATTACAGTTGTGTTTGTAATTGTGACTGATAGTTCATTATACTTGGTAAGTGTAGCAGTGGCTGTAACATTCAATTTCTAATTCTATATATTCAGAGCTGTCCATTCTATGAAGGGCAAAATTTTTGCTATGCAGTCTAGACACTTCATATCAGCTGTATATGTTTGGGGTTACTAAAGAAGTTCCCTAGCAAGTCTTCAGCAAGCTGTTGAAATTTTTAAGATACTTAGGCCAATGCAAGCAACCACTACCTTGCTTTGAGAAATAGAAAGTTTAATCTCATAAAAAATTAAGGAGGAAATATTTTCTTATCATTAGAAAATATATGACATATAAGTATGCATTCACTTAAATATTTAATTATTCTTTCTTGTAGTACCAAAAAAAAGATGAGTTTTTAATGAATACTAATATGATGAAACCTACATCTCTGAGGGACTAAAATTTTCATACATTTCACTGTAATATGATGAAAAATCTTAGGAAATGCACAGTAAATGAGGATTGGAAATTGTTTCCTTTTTCATTACAAAGCATTTTTGTTTAAAGATTATTACAGGAAACAAGAAATGCAAAACCAAACAGTAAAAAAGTTGGAAACAAAATTATTGGTAATATCACAGAACTGTATTGATTGAAACTAAAGTGAGTTTCACTGCTCTTGGTTTTTTATCTCTCTTTCAAATTTCTTTTGTATTCTGAATCAACTCAATTTCAAGTCCAGCAGAATATATTCCAGCCTTCTCTGGAGTTCCACAAAAGAGTAGTTACACAGTTAATCCTGTGGAAATGCAGATTTACTTATTTATTTACTTATGTTTTAATTCAGCTGAAATTTGCACAGAGCCCTAATCTTTCTTCCTATTTTTTCTGTTGTCTTACAGCATGAGATATATCTGTAGGTTTCCATCTTTATTAATATACCACTGTATGAAAGGGAAAAGAGGAAAAGATGAAATCTTGCGTGCTAATTCTTGTAACCCTCCCAAAGAATTAAATGGAAAACTGAGTATTCAGCAGTGTATCTGTAAACAAAGGATGCCATAGGCAAAACAAGAATAGAACAATATGGTTTTATGTAGTGAGCCCTGTAAAATTCTTACTATGTTAAAATACTGATGAAAAGTCTCTAGGCTTCACCTCATTTCCTAGCATTTTACCAGACATATGATCTGTAATATTCAGGGCTCAAATAGCACACAGCTGAAAAATGCTCCAGAAATTATCATATTATAACTACATCTGTAATAGGTAAACAGTTCCACACAGCTAAACTTTCAACTCAACTAAAGCTGACATCCTAGCCTGTGGTTCACTCCATTTCATGAAGATAAATTTGTGAGTGTTTCTTCCTAGCTAGCTTTGCTGACAAGGATTGGTCTGTATAAAATAAGTAGCATGCTTCAAGTCTTAGCCATTAGCTGGAAAGCAGGTGTGCAATCATCTGGTGCCCTTCAGCAACACTTCAAGTCCATACTGACTTTCATCAAAGACAAAAGAAGAAAAACGGTGCTTCATGGCACAACTTTTACACAGAAATCCTGTGGAATTTTATTAATGTTTTAATTTGCAATATTCATATGAGCATCTTTTCTTGTCAACGTTTTTGGATGGTTAATTTAAAACTTAGCAACATACACTTGGAGGTTAGATGAGATGTCAAAATGCACCTAAAATTTCAGTAACTGAATTTCATCCTGGATATTCATTGACTATAGTTGGGACATAAAGACCCAGAGCTTAATTCAACTACCTGGTTGAATTAAAAGAGTTAAGGCACAATACCTAGGGATCTGTAGGACAATCTAACTTTTCTGAATGAAAAACTAGAACCCATACTGGCTGGCCATGACAAATGGTCTTATATATATATCTGACTGTACCATTTGTCAAACCTGTAGGACAAAAGTAGGCATCTTTATTTAGGCATTTAAAAGTAGGAATTAGTCTTGAGCTGAAACCTGCCCTGAGTGCTGAACTAACAAGAGCTTATTGTGCCAGAATATTTTTTTCATGTATTAATATTCATGTTAAATGCTTTTATTAACTTGAGAGAAATGTGACTCTTTATTCATGTCTGATCTGTATGAGAATTTTGCAGACAATGGATCCAGCTGTTAATAGATCCCTAAATGTGTCTCAACAGTGTTTTGATCACTTTCTGTGAAACTTAATAGTTGTTGTCAGAGTCAAAAAGGTGCCATTAGCTTTGGATGCTACATAAAGACATTGTTTAGCAGTGCCTATCAGAATGCAAATTAAAAGTGCCTGTGATCCAATACTTCTTCAGAGAAGAGACATAAAACTGAGCTGGTAATATCACTGTCATTTTTATAATAAGTTAGATGCTAAGTATGTTGATAAATATGAAAGTCACCTATCTTTAATGCCTCTTTTGGCTTAATCTCAAATGTTCTCTCATCCCAGAAGAGTGTCTTTACCATTGAATCTGGTTTCCTTTTTCTCCGTGTGTCACTACATAAGCTTACTCAAATGAGAAGAGGGTAAGGAAGACTCTAGTCTCTCTTCCTTCTTCCTACAGGGCATCTCTGGAGTTCGAAGATGTTTCTGTCCAGCTGGGTCTTGGAACTCCCAAGGCACAGTCTCTCTGGGAAACCTTCTACACTGCACAGTGGTCTTCAAGACCTCTAGCCCTGGTCCCTCTGTTGTCCCTCACAAGGCAAGTGCTCCATTCTGTTCTGTTCTCCACTTTACTGATGTCTATCCTATTCTGAGGAACACAAAACTGGATGCAGCAATATTAGTGTGACTTAACAAGTGTGTGGTAAAGAGGATGATTTGGACCTGCTATCTGTGCTGCTGTTAACAGAACTCTGTGTGTTGTTGCTATTTCTGCTGCCAGGACACATTGCTGACTCCAGTCACTCTCCTCAGGGACTTTTTCCCAGAGCTGTTACCCAGCTTGTCTGTGTCACTGTTGAATTTCCTGATGGTCCTGTTGGCTTGTTCCTACAGTCTGTCACAATTTCTGTGGCTGACAGGGGCCCAAGCCTCATATTGCCTAGTCAATCCACTTTACAGTCAAAAGAGTTTCGTGAGAAGTGAACTGTATCTTCACCAGATACTTGACAAAGATTTTGAACAAGATACGTAGATGTTTCCCAAAACACTGCTAGAGTTAAGTGTCAGTATTCTAAAATATTTTGTAAATAGATGGAATTACTTTGTGTAAAGTAGTCTACTTTCATGCACAGTGATGTCTGAAATTTATAAACATGCACATGTTTAAATGGAAAATCCCTAATATAATTTAATGAATCATAACATTTTGATTTGGAGCATGCAAACATAAGTAGCTTAATTCAGACTAAGAAAACTATGAAAAGCATGCTAAGCATTCCTAAGAGATGTTCAGAATGTAATGATACACCATTCAGACAAGTCAGCATTAAAGCTTTAAAATGAAAATCTGGAAAAGCATTTTGGGTCGTTTATAAAGATTCTTTACATATTACACAGCTGTTGTAATTTATCAGCTTTAATGGCAATATGCTGGTGAAAGGAAAATTGTTTTTAAGAAGAACCAAGAAAAGAAGGAAGGAAACAAGACATGAATAAAATAATTCTGCAGTTTAATCCAGGAATCAACTTTTATTCCTCCTACTTGCAACCCTCTAAATTCCTGAAACTTTGACAGCATGAGATCCTCAGCTGTATAATTACGTCTGCATGGACTGGCACTGGTAGCAGGCCATTAAATCATAATAAATCTTTGAAAGACTTTTTTTTTTCCAGATGGAAAATATACACTACACATGGTAAATTCCCTTTATTTAAGTCTGACACTTCAGCACCTGTAAATTATTCTTTGAATATCTGAACACTTTTGTTGATGTAGTCAATCAGCATATCCTCACTGTGTTGCCAGAAGGCAACACAGGCATCAACATTAAGGCATCGACTACATCCTGCTATATCAGAGACCTGTAAAATATCTAAATAGATTTCAGTTCCACACAACGCTCCTAAATCATTGAGGGGTTTTTGGATTTCAAATGTAGAACAATAAAAAAAACCCACTGTAAATCAGAAAGTATGAAATGGTTCATTATTTTCACATAGAAAATAAGGGTCTTAAGCTACTAAATATTATAGTTTATCTGTAAGATTGTACTTCTGAGTTTGTGACAGTTTTTCAAATGCATTTTTACTTTTTTAAAAATGTATTTATGCCATATACTTGAGTTTAGATTTATCTGCTCAGCTACATACTTCTCTTAGTAAATTGGTCACTTTAGGCTCCCTTTCAAAACAGTGGAAAGATCCATTATATTATATCTGCTTTTAAAGTAGTCTTGCATAACTAGTGCTTCAGAAACACTTTTCTTTTCAATGACTACAAATAATATTTGATTGGTCAGATATAGACATCTACATTACACCTGTCTAAAGCTAGATGAGATGAATCCCACCTCAGCTTAAGAAATCAATGAAAATTTTAGTGTAGTCATGCCTTGTGTCCTTCTGGAGCAGGAGTAGGAATTGCTAGAAATAAATTAAGAAGGTAGTAAATAAGCACGTGTATACATAACTTGCAAATTGAATTGCTATTGAGTCTACAGGCTGTTGCTAGAATTTATTAAACCTTCTGCAACAAGCACAGTTCTTCTGTATTCTTTCCCATCAATTTCACTTATTATTTGAAGAAAAAAGTATTATTTCAAATTCTCCTGAAGCTTTCTGTGAAAACAATACCTAAATTTTAAGAACATTTTATTCTGACATTTTCATCTCCACTTTCAATATGTAGTGTTCAGGGGTGGCACTAAGCAAGAAATCAGAGCTATGATATACCTTTAGTATGAGATCAAATGTTTCAGTAATATAAAATGAAAGCTAATATGTGGAAACATAATGGTTACATGTATCAGACTGCTAATACCAGCTATTCCTAGTAAAAAATAATTGGTTGAATCCAGAACATGTTACACAGTGTTACATTTCTAAAAGCATAAGTTGTACTTGCACAAACACATCTTGACTGCAGATGTTATCATCCTGTCAATACACAGTGTTTAAAATAATTAGTGATCTACTATATCCAAATAAGGAAAACTTTCAAAATACTGGGGTAAATTCATTATCTTTCTAAATTTTTAATACCAATATTAACATCTAATTAAATTTTTTCTTCTTCATTTATCAGTTTAGCTCCAGCTGTATTTCAATAGTTTATTCCAGCCAACTAATTTTCCTAAATTATTGCCTTCTATCTTAAGCTATTTAAAATCACACTTCTCTCTGAAGTCAACAGACTTCAAAAGTGGGAATAATAGCATGAAAGAAGTCCTTAAGTTTATTAATTCAGAGTCAGGCACAAGTCCAAAAGATGGAGAAGAGTACTGATATAGAATTCTTTATGCTTGACTACTCATTGTTTGAAAACTAAATTTTTATAATTATAGTAGCTAGCTAACGTATTTGCTAGTTATGCAAACGTAAGTGTAATTGAAGTAAGAGGGAAATAAAGTCATTGATATCATCATATAGGAAGTGACACTGAGTGACATCAGTGAAGGCTGTGTGATTTACAGCTCCTGTGTAAAGTGATGATTAAAAGTAATGCATGCAGAGTTGGCCAAACTGAGTCCTACTTACCCAAACTCCTGTTTGTGCTCATTGAAGAGTAAGTAGCTATCAAGTGGATTAAAAGTGGATGTCTACTTAAGCTGTAGAAATTTTTTTTACTGTAGAAATTTTTATAGTATTCACAATAACAGCCTAGGGCTCACAGGTATGTCCTACAAATACTCAAACCTTTCTGGAAACAAAACTGCAAACCAGATAGGGAATCTCTGATAGCACTAAATACCTGTCTGGAAGAAACTGTTGTATGAAACTTACCTTAAATGTCATTGATATCTCCAGAAGAGTCTTTATACTTACACAGTTGTGGCATCTTTGTAAGAAATTCTAAAAATTAGCAGTGAGTATGTTTTTGCCTAAGTTACAACTAACATTTCAAAATGTAAACCAAAGAACTGTGCTTTATACATATTTCCAGTTACAAAGCAAACTTGAGAACATAGCCATAGATTTTTATGAATAGGTTTGACTGGAAAAGATTTTGATTTTCTGATAATCAAAGCCTTAAACTTGTATCCACTAATTCCTAATGAAAATCATTTGGTTTCTTCTTGAGTGAAAACTGGATGAAAAAATACCTAGCCTTGATTTTTGAAAGTATTTTATTACATTTCTTAAATATCTTGGATGTCTTGCCTATTTTTTTTTCACTTTTAAAAACCAAGCTCACTATTTTACCATGGCCTCACTGAAACAGAAATCTGAACTGTGAGAGATATTTCAATTTTAAATGGGCATTGTTATTTCCTTTTGAAATATAACAAACATGCTGTTGATCTGATGCCTGCTATGAGACACAAAGCTGAAGGTCTCCAAAATCAACCTATGTTAATTTTTTCTTCATTGTTATCTTAACAAGCAGATTACGTCAACTCATCCTCTGGCACTGCGAAGGCATTAGTCCACAACTGTACTTATTTGCAGCTTTCCTGCATATTCTTTATGTTATTTTTCTGATCAACCAAGAAGCTTTGACAGATATAAGGGAAAGGGAAATATAGTATTTTCTGTACAAACATGTTTGTTTATTTTTCGATATAGCAAGTGAAAATGGAGTGTCCACTTGAGAAGATCAAAGTTCAGTGCAAGACTGGGTTTTCAAAAGACTAAACATTTCCCTCTAGACTACAGAGAGAAGCAGACAAATATAGCAAGCTTAGCAATATCAGAATTATTTCTCAGCTAGAAAACCCTAATCTAATATGAATCAAGCTACTCAGATGAACCCAAGGCCTGCATTAGGGTTATCCAGTCTCAAATGCAAAACAGGACTGATGCTGATGAATCATTCCATTATTTAGTATTAGAGATTTTGAGGCCTATTCCTTCAAGGAAAAAAAAAAACAAACCAAAAAACAAAACAAAAAAAACCCCATAAAACCATACCCACTGTAATTTGTATTGCTTTTCTTTTTTTTTTTTTTTTTTGCCAACACCACTATATGTGAAAATATATTTTTTAATTATTATTGTGATACCCTTCTATGTTACTTAGTTGAATCCTGGCCGATGTACTAGCATTTAAACACTGCCATTAATAAGAATACTATTTAAAATGTGATGAGACAAGTGAAACTGCACAAAGTAGCATGTTTTTTACTGTGTAAATGTGTGACAGACTTCATTTTAAAGGTACCAATGAAAAAATAAGACTGGAAGTTTTGTGTTAGAAAATACTGGACACATTATGTGACATTTTATTGGTTTTATTTCATTATAATTGTGAGAGATAGAACTCAAATTAGTCGCTGAACAATGTGTTGTACACATCTGGAACCTCCACAACAAGCAGCTTTCCAAATAGTTTCACTTTTTGTTTTGAGACTGTTATGGTAAACAAAGTACCTTGAATGTTCCAAGCTGTGTCCTCCATAATAATAGAAAGTGTCAGATAAGAAATCAGGATCCTGTTAAACACTGGTTTCAAGGGAGTTTTTCTATGAGCACATTTATTTTACAGACTGTTGTGAGGATTTTTACATTTATGATTTTCAGCTCTCTTTGTAAGCTTTTAATTACTTCACAAAAGTAATTTCATATTACGTTCTTCAGTTCCAAACACTCAACTTGTTTCTAGATTTCTATGAAATCAAAGAACCAGTGTATCTGTCCACTAATGCTTTTCTTTTGTGCTCCTGTCACAGAACAGGCCACTCTCATCAAGCAGCAGCACTGCTCCTTCCCTTCACTCTGGGAGTTGTCCATCTGACACAGCTGGTTATCTCAATGGCCATCCCCACCTGGCACGTGGGATTTGTATTTTAGGTGGGAGTTTTGTGCCACTATGGGGAAATACAGACCCAGCTTCAAGTCTTTACTGCAGCCCCATAGGGACTGTGTGTCTGAGTAGTAATTGTGCCTCCTGGCTGCGGTACACTCTCAGCTGCAGTTCATGACAAGGCAGATTGAACCAGACAAATTTTATGGGAATGTGGTAGATATAAAGGGGGATAGAAGCAGCCATCATCCTTGTAGGAGCTGGGCAAGGTGGGAAGAAGATGTACGGCATTGTATAGTCAAATGTTTGCAGGTAGCAAGTAAAAGTTTTGTGTTACCTCAAAAATGGAACTAAAGAACATTTGTCTGCCATTACTTTGATTACTTTGCTTATTCTACTCCAACTTGCCAAATAATGCATTTCAATGAATTGAATTCATTAAAATGAATGAATTTGTTAAAATTCCTTTAACGAAACATTTCTCTCACCTCTAAAGATAAGTGCCTTTTACACTGTGAGCTTTTCAGGGCAATTTTATTTTGTATGATTGTGGGGCTTTTTACGCCATGAGCCCTCTTTGAAAATTGACTTTGATCAGCAATAATAGTACTGCACAAATTCTTATAATTTAGCTTTACTGGAAAGTTTCCACTGCAAGAAAAAGGGCAAGTGAAACTTACTCTGATGAATGACAGCAACACAAAAAAGCATCAGAATAATTGTAATGGCTAAGTTCTGCTGGCTTCTGTGTAATGTAATGAAGTCAGTGCCTGCTGTGGCCAGATAAATCAAGTATTGCTTTATAGTTTGCAGCTGGACTTTTTAGTCAGATTACTCACAACACTGCTGCTTCCATTATGGCCATTATGAACAGCACATTAAAAAATAAATAAATACACAATATGCTAATGTAATCTTGTGATGATTTAGTAGCAGCATGCAAAATGTGCCCAGTTGCTGCTGGGGTAGGCAGAGGAAATCTTACTGCTTGCCAGAACAAGATGATCTATCAATCCTAATACTTCAGTAACCCAAGGTCAAAACAACAATCTTACCAGATTTTTCTTTTCTTCTTCTGTGATTTTTGGGATAAATACCCAGGGGTAGAAGACATTTGCTGGTGTTTATAGTGCAAGTGAGAAAATGCTTTGGGTGCAGTAGGAAGACTTCAATCATTTTACCACATACAGAGCCTTTCAGCACATTTAGAATAAGCAAAGCCTTTCTACAGATTTCTCAGGGCAGTTTCCTCTAAGGTAAATGTCCTCTGTATGTGAATACAACAGCTACTTGCAGGTAAACTTCATGAGAGGGCTGCAAGTCTAAATTATATGGAATTCCTACAGATTTTTTGCCACTGAACACTATTTTCTATTCGTGCAGTAAAAAAGTAGTTGTATCTCAGCTTATTACCAAACAGGCAGCAGCCAGATGGCCTGGCAGCACCTGCTCAGGCTGGTACAGGCATACCTTCCAACCAGTCACATCACAGGTTTCCATTTGTTCAGAAAGGGGATATAGAAAGAAATATTTTGTGTTTCTAGGTTTTTAAAAGAGATACTTCTTGACATCTAAGCCAGACCCAAGGGTCCTTTATACTTAGTCCTGCATAGCATACTGTTACTAATCCTGTGTGCATTTAGATAAAGCTAATTTCATTAATATAGATTCTGTGTAGATTCCTTTGCTGAGTTCTATAAAGCAATAGAGGCCTGAACTTTTGTAGCTTCTTACCTAGGATCTAAAGAGGAAATACTGACGTAGCATAAACCATTGCTATTTCTAATAATAGCATTGTTATTTGTGTCAGTTTTCTTTTACCTAGATACAGAACGAGAACCAGTTCTCCTCCTGTGTTGGCCTTTGCAGGAACAGGGTCTCTATTCTGATATTACTTTTTTAAAATTAACAAACTTGAGTAGTCCTAAACCACTTTGAAATACCTAGAACAACTACATTCTTTCCTCAGATACATGTTAGAGCCTATACTTAGAAGTGCTCTCCATATTGGAAAGAGTCAATGTTTTGATGGGAATACAAGAAAAAAGAGAGCATTGAATGAGAAAATTCAACCAAAGATATGCTTATGCTTGTGTCAATTATTCTTACAAGCTGAAAAAGCATTCTGAGAGGCAGGCTTCCTTTTGTTGAAACTTTCACAGCTTCTCTTTCTGCTGAATTTGAGTTTCGTTAGGTACCTATGCCTAGCAAAATGCTGGTTTACATAGATATTTTTTCTTGATCTTCAGGAGGTGTTTTTCTTGCTGCAATCCTGAACTGCTGCTGCGTTTCATGGGCTCTTTCTCTGCAACCATTTCTTCTGGATCACCAGGTGATTCAAAGTCCTTTCTGTGACTGTAAAGTTTAAGTCTGACCTCCATGAGGTTTACTTGGTCAAAGTGATTTTATCTTTCAGGCACTGAATAAAAACACATCAGAACTTTCTTTTTCCAGAGTTCACTAAGATTCAGCACTGATATGTGAACTTTTATCAGCAACAGTCCAGTTCTGAATGTTGTCTATATTTCAGCAGGGTCAAGCTGATTTTTAGATCCAGAGTTGGAAGTAGGTCAGTGAAGCAGTAAGAATTGTCAGAAACTGAAAGCTGTCAACAAGACGTGGCAGTACATATGGGGCACTGCAGAGATGTCAAGGACCATTATCAGTTGGTAGAAATAGAGGTAGAGGGGCTATTCTGAATAAGCAGAGGAACTGTTACTGTTAGTGGGAATAACTACCATTTTCAGTGGGTCCAGCAAAATGCTGGAGAAAAAGGTTTGTCCCAGGTCCTGAGAAAAGAGCACTTAGGAAATAAAAAGCTAAGAGCCCAGTGCTATGTCCAGCTTCCTAGAAAAAAGCCTTTGTTATGTGTGAAGTTTGTTTAGATGGAATTTTCCCAGAGAAATGGTGAAATGTGCCAAATAACACTATTTTATGCCATGTGTTAGAATTTGCTACCTTTGGCTTTGTCTCCACAATTTACATTGCATCTCCATTATGTACAACAATAAACAGGTGACAGTTCATGTCTGCCTATAAAAATCTGAGAGCAATAGCTCAAAACAACTGCATTTCAAACATATCTGAGAAGAAAATGACAGAACTTGCACTCCACAGATGTTACTACTCCCTTTAATGCACTGCTGCTCAGATGCAGAAGCGATGAGTACCATAAAAAACCTAGCAGAGGATGCAGTTAGGATATTCTCAAGTGGAGTGCAATCCCATTCAGAAATGCAAAACAAAACCCATGCTCCATTTAACCTCTAGTAAAACCCTTAGAATGCGACTGAAGTGGAGTTTGAATGATATACATGAAAGTCTTTTGGCTCTCTGTAGCTGACTGGATTTTACACATGCTGATTCAATGACAGGCCTAGCCTGCTGTCATTCATAGTGAAGTGACTAATAACTTCTTTATAACAGTGAAGTGCCTCTCACTCACAAAGATAAATAGCAAATCATAACCAGCCATATATTTCCACATAAAGAATATATGCTTTAACTTGGCTATATTCTTTATTTTATAGCTGTGAAGAAAAGCTATCTTATACACAATAGTGCCATAACTGCTTGATATATTTTCATTTATTGTGATGTTGATCTTCATTGTCTTTTTACTCTGTCTACTACTGAAAATAATTAAAAACAAAGCAAAAAAAAAGAAGACAGAGAAAACCTTGAAAATAAAGCATCTATACTTCTGGTGATTTTGACAATCTTGACAAATCACAATGAGAAAAGATATATCAAATTGTCTTGCTGAATTTTGCCCAAGGAATAAGGAAGAAATTTCAATGGGGAATAAGACTGTTTCTTTTCTCTTTCATGTGTTTCCATAACACCAAACAGAGTATTGAGAACAACATACAAAAATAAGTATTCAAAAATACTTTCTACAGTATACAGGTATTATCTGAGACAAACCTTGTAGTTACCAAGTAGGGCCTACCGGGCATTATGTCCTCATTTTTAACAGGGCTTGAAGCATAGGCAGGTTACCCAGGGGTATTTAAACACACAGTATATGTTTCTGTATGGGCTAAATGAGTGCATCTAATAGGTCACACAAGTAAAAATAGAATCATCCATATATTAGTATAATTCAAGTAATTACCTTGCCACATGAACCCAATACAAATATATTCTGCTTTTTGTTCCATTTTTTTCCACAGAACACTTCAAAAGAACACTTTAAAGAAACTCTGTAGTTTGTAGTTTCAAGATCCAAAAAGTAAAAATGGACCTGAGATTGAGGAAACAATGTTAGTCTTGGTACTGTTGATTGTATAAAAATATGTGAGATATGTAGCGATGTATAGAGAGGCATTTTTTTTCACCTTCTAGATATGAAGGTCTAGAAAATAGAAAAAAATGTAAGAAGCAAACTAATGCTTGTAGTTTTGCAATCACCTTTCTCTGCATGAACTAATGTCATCATTCAAGATAGGCTCTATTAGTGTCTTTAACTTGCAAGTTTATTGAATTCCACAAGAAGATGGAAACATCTTCTTTCCCAACTTTTACTCTAGCTTATATTTTTATCACAGAATTTAAACAACAAAATCAAAACACATTTAAAAGAGAGCTGCATCAGGCTCTTCCTTTCTTGATTTCATTACGTTGCACATAAGGAGTGTTCTGTGAGGCTTGTATTATTCATGGGAGAAAATATGCACAAAAGTAATTCAGTAGTGCCAGTAAGGATAAATATAAGAATCATGAAGACAATAACACAGGTTTCTGACAAACAATCATGATTGTTTACTGTGGGATATACAGAAATAATTTTCTATTGAAATAATTAATTTATTGACCAATACAAAAGATAAACTCAAAACACCATTAATAAAAGAACAACAAAATTGTAAACGGCTCTTTTCTTTTAAATAGAAGAATAAAAAAAATTCTAGCATCGTTGTGGACAAAACCATTTTAAGCATATTTTTTGCAGTTACTTCAGATTAGCAGACAGTGGCAACGACTGATATGTATACCTTCAATTTAGTGTCAGTAGTTGCTTTCCTTCTTGTTTTACATTATTTTTATTATTCCAGGTACTTACTGAAACACTGGAGTATCTGCATACCCATGACTTACGTCTGACGTAGATTCAGTGCGCTGATAGTAGCCAAAAGCCTGTTTCTTATCTTTTTCTGTGAGTATTTTGATGATGGTTTAAAAAAAAACAAGTACTTTGGTCAATATGCTTCTTTAGGACATGTATCTCCAAATTCTTGTTAAATTGTACTTAGCTTCTTTGACTTAAAAGGTTTCAGCAGATCATAGGAGCAGAGAGTCTCAATAGCAGTGCTTTAGCAATTCTGTTGACAGCTACTTTGTCAACAGTGTGCAGCTGCAATCATGAAATTGTGACACTTTTGAAATAAATAAAATATGGTGAGAGATTTTTGCGTGGAATAATAAATGCTGAAAGATTTTGTGAGTTTTGTGAGTTGTAGACTGCGCTGTGTAAGGTGCATTGCTAGATATCCGTGGTTAGCTGTCTCCCAGGTATTGCATATCCCCAGCACCGGCAATGCCAAGGGATCTGTCTGTGGACACTCTCCTAGAATCATAGAACATCCAGGTTGGAAAGGGCCCATCAGTACCATCAAGTCCAACTCGTGGCCCTGTGGAGGACACCACAAGAATCACAGCATATGCCTGAGAGCATTGTCCAAACACTTCTTTAGCTCAGGCAGGCTTAGTGCTGTGACCATTTTCCCAGGGAGTGGTCTCTCGGAAAATTCTGTCTTTGCTACTAAATCTGCCCGTTCACGACAGAATGAAAATCTTAGCAAACCCCACAGATTATCTATAACCTCTCTCTGGACTACTTATGGGTCACTTTAGCTCTTAGCCTAAGAAATTAGAATAGTAAGAAATGAGAAATCTGTTCTTTATTTTTTTCCCCTTATAGAGTAATTCTCATTAAAAGGACATGAGCTGAGCATTCATAATGAAAAAAAAATTTAAATAGTCTTTTACTTTCTTGAAAACTAGTTAATTGCTAGTCACAGCTGTGTAACTGCTTGCTTTTGGAGTTTGTCCATTTCCTGTAAGTAATTTATTATTCATTTAAAGTATCTACTGGAGTAGACATGAGAGATAATATATAAATACAAAGCTATAATTGGATTGGTCCCATTATTAATAAATATTTGGCTTAGATAATTATTACACTAGAAGTGGTTTTGCTTCTGCTAATGAATAGAGAATTGGTGGCATTTTTTTGTCCTTTCAATTTTATTGCAATTCATATGTAAATGCATTGAGAAAAAACCAAAAAACGACTCCTTTTTTTCCACTGGAGGCGTAAAAACTAATCAGAATCAAAAGAAAAGAAAATGACTTTGTACTAACTAAAACATCAAACTTCAGGGTCATATTTTCTCAGAAAGTGAGAAATCACACAGAACACAGGGTTAGGCCTTTAGAAACAATAATATTCTGATTAAATAATCATTTTCATTAGGGGGTTTGTTTAGAAGAGCAACCAGACCGACTTTTAATGTTCCCAGTGCATCATAACAGAGCTTCTTTCCCTCTACCATAGGACTTCATAAGATCACTTCTTCTACTAGAGAGGAGTTTTCTCTGTCACTTCCTAATAGAATGTTAACAGACTGTAAATTATAAAAGATAGTTTATGGTCACCCACATAAATTACTATAGAGAAAATTGATTACTTGACATAATTTCACTCTTTATGGAGAGGACTGCTTTCAATGTGCAAAGTTAAAAAAAAAACATGTAACTTATTGTGTTAGATCTTACCATAGCAGAAAATTTTTCATATGTGTGTAATAATAGGAAAACATATAAAATGGTAATAAAAACATTTATGCAAGATGAAATTATCTAATACAGTAAAACTAGGTATTCAAACATACTTTCTTGTTAAATGTTTTTTAGTGATTTATACTGTTCAATGGATTAAAGACATTCAACATGTAGGCAGTCAGTATAATCCATATTTGAGGTATTAATATATTCTTTTATTTTTTAACTGCAAACTATAAGAAAGTATAATAGATATTTGTAGTTTTGTGTTTGAAAACCATTAACTGTGACCTGTTCAATTTTAGCACTAAGTAAAGTTATAGTCAATACATATACAGACAAATATTGCTCGTATTACATTAAAAAACACACAGAAAGGATGAAAACAGGAAAAAAAGAAAAAAAAACAAAAAGCAAGACCATGATAATTTGGAAGGTTAATTTGATACTGATGATCAAAAAAATGTATCTTTAAAAAGCTCTACTGAAAACATAGTAGTGTCTTTGTATCTTGTTGATGTTGAACTTTTTGATTCTTAATGCATTATATCTATTTACTATTTTGCTATATTTACTACTTACACTTGGTAACTATTTCCTGTTCACTAAAATCCTTTCCCACTCGAGTTAGGCCAACTTTTCAATTACATCATTTTTTCTTACTAATTTTTATGGATGTAGTTCTTCTGTGGAACAGTTATTATTTATTAGTTTATGAAGTAGCCAAAGCAGAGCCCTGATGCAACTGTAAAGTAATGTGCAAATATTAAGTTATTAAAATATTTACTTTAAACCCAGACACAAACATACTGAAATAATATGATTGAAGCAGTGCACAATCATTTTGTAACATGATAATAATGCTAATATTATAATTATTACTCAATAATATATTAATATTTTTTGAGAAAGTTAAGCATAGAGCAAGAAATTTAATGCGTAGTCACAAATGGAGATTTGTGATATTGCTGTACAAATAGGAGTACAGAAAAATGTCTAAGTAGTAAGATCTATCAGATCAGAGTGAAGGTTGCAGAAGAGCCAGGAGAGATCACTGTTGGAATCAGAACTGGCAAGTTTCCTGCTGAAACCAGGATAAGTCTTTCTCCCCATAAAACCATCAAATGTGTCAAGCCGTATGAGATCACCACCCCCTATTTTGAGGAGAGACGTGAGGAACATAAATCACTGCAGATGGTTAGGGACAATCAGGAGTGAAAGGAGGAGACCACTTGATTCTAGCTTCCCTCCTCAAACTGCTCTTAAGTCTTGCCACTTGGATCTCAGGAACTAATGACCATCATGGACTGAAGACATGAGTGTTGACTGCAGAGGATGAACACAAGAAAGGTGGAAAAAGAAGGGTGGCTAAGGAAGACACAAGGATCCTCCTCATATTGCAAGTGGAGAACATCCCCTTTAAGCTTGTGAACATGAACTTTTTACTTTCATATATGAAATACTTTATGATTCTCATTCAGCTTGGCAGTAAATCAAGCTGTTCATATTACTTTGGTGTGCTGAGATCCCTTTTATTATTACTGTCTGTATAACTCACAGTTTAGCATCTGGTTCAAGTTCCTCACATTGCAACAGAGTTTGAAGAAATGTGTTAGGGGACACAGGACTCTATCATAGCAAACCTGGAGTCACTGTTTTTTGTAAAAGACCACAGATAACAAAAAAGATATAACAGATTTCAGGATTTTTTATAATCTTCCTAGACTTTTAATTGCCTTCCTTAAGTCACTCAGTCATTCCCCAGAGTGGCTTGGGGCAGAGAACTGGAAGAGTAAAAGTGAAAAATCCACGGGCTGAGATGAAGGCAGTTTTACAGGCAGAGCAAAAGTTGCTTGCTCAAGCAAAGCAAAATAAGGAATTAATTCACTATTGTTCAGTTCTTTTTCATTAAATGAGCCATCTATGACTGCAGAATCAGAATTAAGTGCAGCAGATTATACACCTGATATGACATCAAGGGCCTTGGAAACACAACGAGAACACAACAGGCCTCAAGGCTATAAGAAGTTAGGAGTAGTTATTTGGTGTTCATTGAAGTAGTATAACCTTGGCAGGCGTTTAACGCTGGTTTTAGAGACATAAAGGGATTAAACCCCAGTTTTCCAAAACGTGTAAATATCTGGTACTTTGTAAATTAGAATGCAAGATGGCATGAGAGAGTAGTTAAGAATAAGATGTAGAGTGGACTAGCAAGCATATAAAAGTGACTTCAAGGTCATCTATGATTTAGGATGAAATATTGACATGGCAATCCTTTGTCTCCTGGGGATTGATGTTAATGACTAACTTCTTTCTTTCTTTCTTTCTTTCTTTCTTTCTTTCTTTCTTTCTTTCTTTCTTTCTTTCTTTCTTTCTTTCTTTTCTTTCTTTTCTTTCTTTTCTTTCTTTCTTTTTTCTTTCTTTTTCTTTCCTTCTTTCATCACAATCAGCGTAGCATGAAATAATGTGCATGTGTGGGCAAAAAAAAAAGCAACAATTCTCACATTCCAGTCCTACTTCAGTGCTCATCTCACAGGTTTTTTACCAGTCTTATGTTTTTGATTTCTTTTCAGAGACCATTGAGTATATTTATGTTTCTGTGCATCATAAGAAAGACTGAACTGTTGAAACAATCAAACCAAATTTTTTAGAAATATTGATATTCAAGTTCCCTACTTGGGCAAAAATTTCATAAAATCCCAGCTGAATTCTGAAGTAAAATCTCCACAGATTGCAATACTTTCAGTTCCTTATTAGTCTTTGGACAACCACTACATAAAGATGGTAACAAAGCATTGACTGAGTCCCATATCTGTACTCCTCTGAATGGAAAGGATAAAGAGAGAGGTAGTCTATTAAGGAATAAAACTGAAAGAAAAAAAAATCCACAAAATGCAGCTCATGTCAATTCTTAATATACCTGGATAGGTGACATGTGAAACTAATGACAATATTACTAATAATGTTGCTACTAATAATAATGATATAGAACAAGGTAGGAGTTGATGATGTTTCTAGGGAACTTCTTGCTATTATGATGCTTTTTATATCCTGGATGGTAGTTATGTGACTTCTAGAAATCTTTTTTAAATTGCCAAGGTTTTATCTGACCAAAAATTCAAAGTATCTTTTGCATTCTGGAACTACTAGTCAAGTTTTGGGTTTTGCACATTAATATTTCAGGACTGGAAGGTGCAAGGTGGGGGGGGGGAGTATGAAGAAGATGAAATATAATGAGTAATTATTTTCTTCTCACGATTCCATCCTGCTCTTTCTGTTACACCACAGTGCACTTTAATAAGACTAAGTACTCTGAGTTGCTGATGGGAGTTACTGAGTTGCTCTCCCAGTTACTTTTCCAGAAAATTGTGTCTGGGTTGAATAAAGTGTTGGTTCATGTGTAGATCAATCGAAAACGAATATTCCCCTTGCAGCTTTCGGAGAGGTAAAGCAGAACAAAAATATAAAGAATTCATAGCACACTTTTTGTTTGAGAAAACTTTGATAGATCTGAAGTTATGAACCCAACTCAACTGTGCATGAAAAAATATTTAAAATCTTCCTTAAATTTTATTTTCTATTTCAAAAGATATGAAACAATTTAAAACTTATATTATTTAGTTCAAATTGAAAGTATTCTGTAATGTTTTCTCTGAGTTATAAATAAAATGTAATATCCTTAGTTCAAGCCAGAAATAAGATAAAAGAAAGGTATTATTTTTTTAAACAAGAAAAATAATCTTCAACTTCAGAGAGAGAAAATATTTATCCAGTCATTCTATCCACACAGATTAATAATTAGTAGATTAATTAGTAGATTAATAGAAATCATTAATCACAAAAGTAAAATTAAAAAAAAATAAAAAAATGTAAACCATCCCAATTAATTGAGATATAGACATTCAAATATCTTTTTTTTTGTTTTTGCTTCTAGACTCTTTGATTTATAGGAAACTGTCAAAATTCTTTCAAGATTTAGCTGTACTTAATAAGACAAACATAATATGGGAAACACAATGTCTCTATCTTAGGCCGAACACTTCTTCTTATTAAGAACTCTGAAACAGTTTGTATCTGAAGTATCTTTGTATAAAATAATTTTATTTACTTCTCTGTATCAGTTTCTAAGAAAATATCTCTGTAAGTAAACTTTCGCCCTTTTTCTTATAAATGAAATTTTAATAAAGTAGCCATAAACCAGCAATGTTATAAAAATACACAATATAAAAGTGGGCAAAATATAGCCAGAAAAGCCATTGTTCGTAGCGTTTTTCTTTTCTTTTTTTTTTTTTTTAAATTATGACAGCAATTATAGCAAAATTGTTTGATGATTAACAAACCACTCCCTAAAGTCTTTGTTGAAATGAGAGTGAAAGTAATTAAGGATGATGTCCTCTGAAGACAGCACTGACAGCAAAAAATCCATTAGCAGAATATAAAAGGATTAACAACTAATACTTTCTTTTCATTTTTTGGAGGCTATGAAGAAAGTTGAAAGTATTGATTTACCATCAAGTGAAATTATGCTTTATTTATTTTTTTAAACCTTGTAATTATTTTTTGAGTAAACTGTGGATGAATCTAACGATATTATTTAAATGAAGCTTCATCTATAACTCATTGCTAAACTTCTCTGTAATCTTTTGATCAATTAAGGTATTCTAAATTCCGCAGTATAACCACACAGTGTTGGAATTTTTAGCTTTTATACAAACAGAAGTCATACTTAGTAGTTGAAATTCACATTGGTAGTTCAAAACAAATCGTGTGTTTAATGCAAATTTCTGACATGCTGTATGAAGTCATGTTGTTTTTCGGTCAGAATATGTCACATTGTGTCATGTCACAAACTGTCCTGAACAGTACTACTGTAACAGGCCACGACAAACCAATGAGACACACAGAAAGAAATGAAGTATTTTTAAGACTATTTTGCGATCACTGAGATCACAAGTATCCAGTCTGAATATTACACGTCAAGCAGGTGAGTGTAATTTCAGCTGCATTTGTGCCCAACTATCAAGTTAAATTTCCTTTCTTTATACAGAATTATCCTTCATGTATGTGCAGGTATAGGTATATAAATACACATGTATGTAGATAAATTTTGGTCTGTGTAACTTGTTGTATGTAGCATTTTGTAGTGAATCTAAGCACGGTAGCAAGGTGTCCCCTCTCTCTCACTGCATCAGTGTTAAAAAACACGGCTAATGAGTTAATTCTAATGGGGTTATGTCCATAGCAGACCTTCTGTGTGGTGGTGCATCTAATCCAGTGCTTGGAGTACTGTCCAGTGGTCCTCATACCCCGTTATTTCTTTTTAGGTACAAGGACAAAAGGACTTATTTAGAAGCTTCCTTTCAGCCACAAGTAAGTGACAGTTACTGTTCTACCCTGCAGGGAATATTTTAAAGAGAATGACTGTCACACTCATGATAATTTATCTGAAAAGACTGGTCAGGAGTCCTGATCAGCCTGTAACAAGTGTTTTGGTGGTGTTCAGCGGATTTGACAGAAGTAAATTTTTTTTTAAAGATAAATTTTCATGGGCATCCAAGGAAATACTGCTTCAGAAAAATTAATAAAGACTATGAAAGACTTAAAAAATTTAGATTCTCTCGAGAGTGTACATCACAAGTGGGAGTTTTTGATCTGCCTCTTCTCAAGTGTCACAACTTCAAACCCTAATAGGAAGAAAACATTTTCTTATAACACTGTCGGAAGCCAGCACATCAGCTATGTCCAAGTCAATTAGTTCTTTTCCAGACAAATCTGCTTTAGAAGGAACTATCTGAAAGCCTTGGGGACATGAGAAGCTGTATCTGTATACCTCATGGTCTTTGATTGCTTTTGACTTTCATGTATTTAGTATAATAGACATATACAGTGGAATCCCATCATTATTTTTAATTAATTACCATATACTTTATTTATTAAACTCAAATCTGCTATCATCTTGGCTCTTTTCAACTGATTGTAAAGACTCTTTTCATAGAAAAGAAGATAATTTCTTAAAGTTAAGCACTAACAATTATATAAATTATAGTAAATATTGTTTGTATTCAGTGCACCCTCATCAAGCTGCTCAGTGTCACTCAGTTTAGTGCTGTGGATGAGACTCTAAACTTTAAACAGTGAAGGAAGTGAGGCACTAGAATAGTTTACCCAGAGCAGTGATGGATTCCCCATTCCTTAAAGTGCTCCAGGCCAAGCTGGACAGGGGCCTGATCAACTTAGTCTAGTGGAAGGTGCCACTGCCCGTGGCACCTAGAACTAGATGATCTTTAAGATCTTCTTCAAACCATACCATTCTATGATTTTATGATTCTATCAACAGACAGTAGTTTAAATATACTCAAGTGTGACTCTGTAGAGTGTTGCTTACTTTCATTCTCTTTCCAGGTTATACTCCATATATAATGCATAGATGAGATCAGAAATAATGATATTATAATGGTTATAATGGCTATAATGATTAAAATAATGATATTATTATGGCCCTAGATCTAAAGCCATAATTTTTCTGTTGGCATATATGCACACAGTGACCTAATAGTTCTTGATCTTGCAGCTAGATCTCCAGAAATCCTTACTTTAGCTGATAAAGAACAGCATTTAGTCAACAAATATAACAACTGATAACATCATAATACCATCAGACAAATGCCTTCTTGGAGATAAACACTGACTAATGTAATTCCCACCATCTAGGGAATCAAGCACATACTGACTCTTGAGTCAGAAGTTGCCTGTGTAAAATTTGTGATTTTCATCAGAACAGCATCATGACTTTGCTTCACTGCCTATAAGAAGGCCTCTGGGACTTGCTAACCTTTATGGGAAAAGTCTTTTATAACTTATTACCTGTTCTAGAGGGCTTTTTTTATCTTCCTGTAAAATTTAATAGAGGATAGAAGTGCTATAAAATTCTACAGAAGATGTGACATCTTATAGGAGAACGACAATTCTCATTCAGTTCCCTAGATATAACTTCTACAGTATTACTTCTCTGAATCACAGAATCACAGGATTAAGTAGGTTGGAAAAGACCTCTGACATCACTGAGTTCAGCCTGTGGCAGAACATCTCCTTGTCAACCAGGCCATGGCCCTAAATGTCACATCCACTCTTTCCTTAAACCCCTCCAGGAACGGAGACTCCATCCTCTCCATGGGCAGCCCATTCCACTATATAATATTCCACAAAATAACTTATATTTTCTTCAAGCATACAGATAATAATTATATTATGTACTTCTTAATGCATTAGATTCCTGAAAAAACCCACCAGACATAGTTGTAGATGCTTTTAAACAAACAATATATAAATATTCCACATTTTTTAGATTCAGTCATTTTTGTACACTGATTTCTTCTAAAAATTTTTAGTGAAAAATTAAGCTCCCTCAGCTGGTTACCAGTGCTCACTCTTTTTTTATGTGTAGTCTTAATAAGCTGACTCTGCAATTTTTTTTAAATAACGTTTTAATGAGCAACATTTTATTGAAAACCCATTGTTCTAACTTGTTATTAAATGATTCAGTCAATTCCCATTCAAATAAGTCAGACAAATGTCTGTACGTCATCAAGTACAGCCATGCAAAGACATGTTCATAACAGAATCCATGCATTTCTCATGCACACCTACTGAAGACATATATATTTTCTAGATAAATTCATGAGAATTAGGGAAAAATGACAACAAGCTGTTTTTAAAATGTTTTAAAAGTTTTAAACTGAATTTCTTATCATGAAAATAGTTAAAGGTGAAAATGTGCATATGTTTTCCCATAAATGATCACCAATCATTTTTGCAAATGGAATTTTATATTACAAAAATATTACCATTTCATATAGAATCAGAATCCAAGTTAGATTAAGATGTGCAGGCTGTGAGGCATACTAGGCCAATCATGTCAAGATCATTCTGTGTACAGCTGGAGCATAGGATCTCCAAAGGACTGCATTTGCTTTGGGGCAGGTATTTTCTGTAGTGCACTCCCGAAGTCTTGATTCCCTATGCACATCCTGCTTAGACCAAGACTGCATTACCCAGATAGTTATTGATGACATTATACTAGGAACTTAAATTTTTTTCCAAATAAACTCAGAATACAAAAATATCTGTAGTTCTTTGCCATAGCTGTATGTTTAGAGAATTGTTGATAAGTACATCAGTCCTGTAGTTCAAGTCTGTCATTAGTGATCAAAGACTAGAAAGGAAGATTTCTGCAATTTATCTGATAAGCTTGGCAGTAAAGCCCAGAGTTCCTTATCTTAAACAATAAGAGGAACACAGGGTGTTTTAAAAAAAAATAATTAGCCCCTCTTTGAGCAAAGCGCCAGGCCTCAGAGATACAAAAAAGAAGATGCAAAGAACCAAATTCAGGACAGATATTCGAGCTTGTTCATTTTAACATTAACCAGACTGAGCTGACACAAAAATGAGATCAAAGCAAGAGTAGTACCTTAAAGACTGTTTTCAGAGAAGTTTATTAGGATTAAAGTGTTTGGGTGAGCCAATATTTTTTATTTTCTTTAAAAGCTACTTCCATATTACTTCAAAAACCATGTCCTAACAATACTTAAGGGCTCAAAAGATAGTTGGAGAGAGACTTTTTACAAGTGTTTCTAGTGAGAAGACAAATGGCAAGTTTTGCACTGAAAGAGGGCAAACTTAGATTGCACGTAGGGAATGATGTTTTTTACAGTTTTTTTTATGTGAGGCGCTGGAACAGGCTGCCTAGAGGAGCTGTGGATGCCCCATCCCTGGAAATGTCCCAGGCCAGGTTGGATGGTGCTCTGAGTAACCTGACCTAGTGCAAGGTGTCCCTGGCCACTGCAAGGAAGTTGGTACATGGGGATATTTAAGGTCCTTTCCAATGCAAACCATTCCATAGAATTCTATGTGTCTCTGAGCGAATGGTGAGAAAATGTCTTGAGTTTCTTATGTGAAAGATTCAGAGTACAAAATTCAATAAATAATTGAGTAAATGAAACTTACATTTTTATAACTTATCCTCCTGATCAGGCCCACCATACTGCATAGCATACACACATACATACACCCTCACTTATTTCACCACTGAGTTGAACAGATACGTGGCTGAAAACTCTGAAGTAGCATTACAGCCCACAACACTAAAAGACAAAAGTTCTCCTTTTCAGCTAACTTGAGCAGAAGCTGCTATTAAATTCTGTAATTTTGATTTTTTACTGGTCAAGAAAAATGGAAATATAACAATCAAAATTTAATTACAAAAGGAGATATTCCCAAAATATATTAAGGCTGAGAATATAGATAGCAAATATTTTTAAATTACACAACAACAACAAAAAAATCAAATAATCCCCCAAAATGCCCAAAAAACAAATCCCTTTTACATAGAACAACGTGTAGTTTAATTGTGTGTTTTCCTTTATGTTGTACAGAAAATGTAGCATGACAAAAATTTGTATGGTGGCAATAACCTTTTAACAACTACTAAAATTTTATTTTATTTTATTTAAAGTAGCTATACAATCCTGTAAACTTAAGTGTCATTTACATAAAACATCAAATGATGAATGCAGAATTTTTATACAATCTGATCCTGATACCCTAAATAATCCTGTTATGTCATGTATAAGATCCTTACTGGGATAAAACCTAAACCACACCTGGCTCCATTAAATAGAAAAAAGCATTCTTCCTAAAATATAGTTTTCTAAAAGCAGAATTATTAAAAGGAGTAAACAGCAGGCAAATTGTGAAATGACTATAAGGCCACACAGATGTACAGATGTATAAATGGAATATTAAATTTTATGAGCAGAGTTTGTGGAGCCATTTTGTTGGGTTTGAGTCAGAAAGAGCCATTTCAGTGCATTTAAGAGACAGGAAAAGAAATCTCCATCAACCCAAAGGCTAGCAGAAAATTTTCTTTGGGGAAAATGTATCCACTTCTCATGTCTCCCATTTTAGTATTTAGTTTAATGCACATCATGTATTTGGCTTCTGTCTGTGGTTTTCTTTCCCAGCATAATTTTTGCAACAGATTTGCCCCGAAGCATTAACTACCCTTGATAGTTTTCTCTCTTACTGTGTGATTACTTGCTTGGCATAATGACTTTCCTGCTTTTTTAAATGAGTATGGTGTCACAGGAACTACTGTCAAAAAAGTTAACTTTAATGCAATATGATAATATCAGTAAGAACATATAGAATGTTAATGTAACTACATTTCAGGTGTCCTGAGTAACCTTTCAGAATTTCCATGCTTTGTTTTGGACAGTAAATTTTCACAAGGCATTTTAAAAAATCAGATCTATAATATGAATATAGCAAAACACAGCTGAACAAAATTTCCCAAAAGAACAATTTATTCTCTTTAGAATGAATTGTACAAAACCCCCCAATATCTCATTAAAAAATGCTAATTTTGTCTGCATTCTTCTAATGCTAACCTGACTTACTATGATATCAAATTATGATTATCTTCACTTATAAGCTGTATACTGATATATATTATATTTCAGCAACATATTTCTTCCTGTAGTCTTCAATATGCTTATATTATAAATTATGCATTATGTTATATATTTTAAAAATTGAATTATATTATCAGAATACATTTTTTCAAGAAACTCCTGAGAATAGGTCACTTCTTTTATTTACTGGCAAATTCTTAAGATTTTACTCTTAGCTCAAATACACGATGCATTGGTTTTAGTAACTGGAATTTGAGGTGACCTAAATTCAAATTGCTGACCATTTATTATGTGACTTTGTAGCACAATAATATTGAACATTGCTCTACCACCACTTTGATTTTATTAATGTACTAAAACCATGAAAGAATTCTGGAGCATAGATAATTTTTGAATCAATAACTGCAATTGACAGTGAAATAGTTTTAGGTTTTTACTGTCCAGGGCAGTAAAAAGTTTAAGCAACATTACAGCAAAAAAACTAGCATAATACTTATATTCTTTTCTTTCCTATTGATTCATGTTAAAAATAATGCAGTGAGGAAGCTACTAAAGGACAGAAAGACCGTCTTTTCTTTAAAAAACACTAAGCAGTTAAATTGTATAATCCCACTTAATGTTTTGAGTAAATCTTCATATAAATTCAGGGATTAAGTGAGAAACAAATGAATTTATGAATATTTTTTATTCTCTTGTCTGTAGCAAATATTTCCTCAACATATGCTACACAAATACAGAAAGAGTGCTTCTCATAAACAAGCCACTGAAATTCTGTTCTTTTGCATAATAGAGCTGGATTAGTTCTGTTCTGCTTAGTCTCCAGACCCAGGGAAATGCAAATGCACATGTGGGTGTCTAGCTCATAAACTATATTTAACTGTATTTAAGAGGTCATATAAATGTTATGCTAAAATTTCATCAGCTTTCACCATTTAATACCACATTATTCATATAAATGCTGATATTCTCACTTTTTTCCTAACATCAGGAAGAATCCAAACACATTTATATACATTAATCACAATATTTCAGTGTTAAACTGGTTAGTGTGGTTCAACTTTATTGAAATTATTACTAACTTTCAAAAACAAGGAATGTTGAATATGATAATTATGAGGCCTTGAAAGAAGTTTGGAACAGCCTATGATCTCAAAGAAAAATAAAATCCACTCCTAAAATAACTAACCTGAACAAGGTTTTTACGCTTGGTAAGGATAATGAAGTTCTCAGTATATGCTATCTACTTTATTAATTATTGAAAATTTTATGGTTTTTTTTTTTTAAAAGGCTATTAAACAGGAATATAATTAAAAATATAATAGCTGAGAACAAATGTAAATGTTTTTGGAAGTATGAGATTAATAATTCTGGCATAAATTAACCATTATGTGGAATATATTGTTATTTTTCACATACAGCTTTGCCACCACTCTTCATTTCTGATCTACGAGATCAACTCTGTTCAGCACTTGTTTCCAGCTAATTAATGAGTGGTAACTGCGTCATGTTTGTGAACAGATTCAAATAGTTATTTCAGGTATTAAGCAAATATTCTCTAGCTTTAAATTATTTAAAGTCTTGACCCAGTAATTCTGGGGTAATCACAGTGTGCTTGGGGTTTCTGTCTCTCTTTTTGTCAGCAAAAAACTGGAGCTAGCTGAATGCTGTTTGTTATATTTTTCATGTGTCTGGATGATTTATACAAATGCATTCCTGTATTTCCCTTATCATCCTTTCTGCTAACTAATTTGAATATTTCTCTTTAATTTTTCATTATATAAATCTTAGTGAAGAAATATGGGTGCTTTAAGGCTTTTATACACCTCATAAAAATCCTTCAATTATTTTTCACAGTGTAACATCCAGAAATCTCCAGCACACCCTGCAGCTGGATCTGCAATCTGTAGATCCTGCTCTAGGCAGATTGGACTTGTTGGCCTCATTTCATTTGCAAGGAAAATATGCTTCAATTATCTCCATGAAGAGACCTGCTAGAACATATTTTTTTTATTTTCCCCCTGTGGAAGGAAATTTGCATGTGCAGTGGAGTGGTGAGCTAGCACAGTTCCCCACAACATGGAGCTGAGACTGAAGCAAAATACACTTTGTGCCAGAAATGAAAGATGCAGTGCAGGGCATCTTCATCTCGTAGGCAGAGTCTTTTACTTCGTAATATATATTGGATAGCCACATATCACCATCCTGCCATATTTTTTCATGTCTCATCCTCATGGATTACAACACTACTAATAAATTGATTGAGTTGGGGTCATGAGGTAAACAGACACAAAATGATAAAACTCACAAAACCCCCAAAAGAGAGAAAAAAAGTGTTCCTAATATTGAATTATCTTATTTTTCAAAGCATGTAAATATCTAGAATTGCTCACCTCTGGTCAATGTTAATGCTCAAATAATAATTTGGAATTTTCTGAGACAAAACCAGCCATTACAGGCTAAATTGTTCAAAATATCATTGCAGCAATTTAATAGTATAGTTGATTGAATTCCAATGCCAAGGTACTTTCCGTGTTTATGTATAATTTTGCAATAGAAGTGTAGCTACTACATATTTTTATATGTAGAATTTTTACTGTAGTATTTTATGTGTAGTATATTTTTATATGTAGTTTTATTTTTATATAGAAACATGTAGTAGAATAAGGAATGCTGAGCTCAGAAATGGATGGAAAATAATCAACATAACAAGATTTCTCACACTTCAGTTTGTGAGGCAGTTTGTTAACTTGCCATTCAGGCCCACCAAGAAAATTGTCCAGCACAGACAGATGGAGAGGACACAGAGGAGAGGCAGAGCACAAGCTGGCAAATACATGTCAGGAGTACTTGTCTTCTGGACAGAACCTCTTCCTGAGCAGTTCACAGTCCGTAGATACCAGTTTAATTTCATAATTTTTTAAAACACAGAAAAGTAAATGGCCTGTTTTGGGTGTTTCCCTTTTTTATTTTTTTTTTTTTTTTAGGAATGAATAGAGATATTTATTTCTTTAGGTGAATAGAGATATTTAATTCCCCAAATTAATGTATCTAATAGGTCACACAAGTACAAATAGAACCATCCATATATTAGTACAATTCAAGTAATTTGCAATTCAGCTGAGACATTGTAGACTTTCAACAATTGACTGTTGAAATGATTAATCCATGAGGAATTCATAAACATTTTCACCTTATATGGACACAGAGAATTTAGAGCACATTTACAGAAGACTCATGGACAGCTGCTTTTTTCAGTAATGCTTATTAATTGCTGTGGTAGGATAAGTTAGGCCTAGTTAACATAACTGCTGCTATAAGCCCGTGAAATTTATCAGCTGTTTCTGTAAGTAGTCTGTAGATGACCAGCCTCTAGTTATGAATGACAGAATGAACTTTGAATGTAGGAAATGGACAGCCAAATGATAAAAGCTGATAAAAAATGGCAGCAGGTCCAGAACCATTTTCTTTTGACTGCCAAAACAGCAACAGCAAGTCAGACACCACCACCTTCTGTTCTTTTGCTCTGCAGTACTGTAAAAATGTAACTTCATTTTCTGTATTGCCATACATTGGAGCACTGAAGGAAGAAAGCAGCTTTCACCTTAGGTTTCCCACTCCTTAATTCTTCTCCTCCAGGACAAACTAACCTCTACTTCTCCGTGTTTTCTGTTCTATATTTGTTCAGTTCATCCTCTAGTTGAACTTATACAAATACACAAACAAGCAAGTGAGAAATTCAATTGGAGATTCCTGTCTCAGAAGGGAGAACTGGGGGTCATCTGGTTTTGTCTAGGATAATTTTCTTAGTTGCTGATACAGTGCTGTGGTTTTGTAGGTAGGTATTAGTCTCTGTTATGAGAATAATGTTGATAATACAATGTTTTAGTTATTACTGAGCAGTGCCTACCCTAAGTCGAGGACTTTTCTGTTATCCCGAGCTCTGGCAGTGAGGAGTTGCACAGGAAGATGGGAAGGAGCACAGCCTAGGCAGCTGCCCTGAACTGGCCAAAGGGATATTCCATGCTACAGAAAGTCATGCTCAGTATATAAACTGGGGAGAGCTGTTATGAGACAGTAGACAGAATAAATTTCTACAACCTTTCAAAACATATGTAAAAACATGATATTGCCTGAAAATTCCAATGCTGTTGATCAGCTATGACAAACTCTCCACACAATAACCTTTCCAACAATAGACCTAAATAATTATGCTTAAAACACTTGAAATGGAGTCCCACAAAAATTCTTTCTTGTCAACTATGTAATTAAATAAATTTTCAGACAGTGAGTTTTGTGAAGGAACTTATTCTTGGATCCTATTTTTAGTGAATTGTCGCTCTAGTATATCTAGCTTGCTCAGCCTAATGCTCTGCTGTTCTCCACTTAGTCTATGTAAGAATCACTCAAAAGTTTTCTAAATTTTACAGTCAAAAAGTTTAAAGCTTTTTCAACCTAACCCAACTACTCTGATTTTTGAAGTTAAATTTTGCATCTTAATTCCTTATACAGACTGTTTACTAATTTATGGGAGAATTTCAAGATTTTTTCTTTTGGAGAGAAAAGAAAGAAAGAGAAAGAATGATCTTGTAGAGCATGGAATTAGGGATTAAGTCTCTTTCAATATTTTAATAATGTAAGATAAAAAAACGCATGTTGACCCATTATTCTGAAAGACAGATATTTTGAAATAATATTAGAAAAGTATTTTGAAATCATACAAATAAACTGCCTCTAAATGCAAGAATTTCCTCCTTTCCTGCAGTCACTTAAACTGTTAATTATCTGGGGAGAAAAAAACCAATCTTATTACTATTCAGTAAAGTTATAAAGTTTTCACTGAAGGAAAGTTAATGGTATACACTACTGTGAGAAATTATATCTGATCCAATGAGCCTGAACTTCTGCTCTGTAGAAACCTAATTCAGTTGCACAATGATATGCAGAAATAAGGCAATATGGAGGAAATCAGGTGTTTCATCCCACAGAGCTCCTTCCACTAGGGGGAGACGAAACTGCACGTGAATGCCAGACACGGCGATCATATTAAAATGCATTATTTAATAATGTACCACTGCTTTCTCTGCTGTGCTTTCGAAGTCACAATGTACTAGATCTTTAATGTTCAAATTCTATCTCCTGATGGTATTTTTGCTAAGGTTTTCACCCTTTAACAAATATTTTGCCTCTTACTAGGCAAAGATTAACATACAGAAAATAGTCAATATTTATCTATATAGTCAACATATACACATATGTATAATCAGTATTGTGCAACTTCAATGACATAAGATCAAGCAGTAGCACCAAATATTTTTTCTTATTTAAAATCCTCCATGTTCATGATTCTTATAAATATAGACAGATTTTTTAAGAAAGTGTTATTACCAATCCATAAGTCAATTTAATCGTTCAGGTTATGCACCATGCAGCCAGTTCTACACATTCATTTGCGTGAAAGTAAATAAGAAAGAGTTTTATTGCATAGACTTGTAACTATTTAGAGCATCTATGAACATTGTAGAGTACTGGATTTTTAAGTTCTTAGTTTGTATTCTAAAAGAAGATACTAGCTCTAAATGACAGACTATTTTTGTAGGTAGGTGGGTCTAGTAAGTATGCCTGTAAAATATTCTGTCGTCTCCCTCCAGCTCTTTCCTTCTTCTTCCCCTCGGATTTTGTTTCTAATCATGATACAATATGATCTGGGATATCCCTTTAGTCAGTTTGGGTCAGCTGTTCCAGCTATGTCCCCTTCCAACTTCTAGTGGTCCTCCAGCCTCCTTGCTGGAGGGGAGGAGAGAAGAAGAAGAACAGAGAGAGAAGAGAAGGCCTTGACTCTGCATAAGCACTTCTCAGCAATCTTGAAAATATCTGTTTACAAGACTGTTTCCAGCACAACCTGAAAGCACAGAACCATAAAAGCTGCTATGAAAAAGTTTCACTCTATGGCAGCCAAAACTGGTACAATCTTTGCCCTCTATTCCATACTGATTCTTTCATGCTCAGGTCTCATGCTATCTATAACATCCCCATTAGGCGCCACCCACTTCTCATCCTTTATATAATTTACAGAGATGTCATTCCTTTAGTCTGTGGACCAGTGCTAAAAAATATCCTATCCAAAATATAGCTCAGGGTAGAAGAGGTGAAGAGATGGTGTGTTGCATGGAGCTACTGGGCTCCAAAACCAGCTCAGCTCAGGTCACCACTGCACTTAGGTTGTCTGTCCATGTACAGCACTTTCTCTAGGATAAAAAAAGAAATTGCACTCATGATTTACTTCTTTTAAACCTTTCTTAAAGTAAAAGGAAGACAGAGTCTATACTGTGTTTTCTAAGATTGCTTTTATCAGACAGCTATTAGTCTACAGATAGGTCTTCAAAACTGTGCATTGAATGGTTTAAATTGTCTAATTTTCTCATTATATTCTTTAAAACTCTATGAAACTATTTGACCTCTTTTATCTCTTTTTATTTCCTTCAATGCTCTAAGTTCAACAAATTTTTTAATCTGCAAGTGTTTATGTTTTGCAGATTTAAAAAAAGTATTTTTTGTTCTGTGTTTAATGACTTTAAGGAAGCAAATTAATTTGTTTCTTCACAAAAATATATGTTACAGGAAATATTGACAAATCTTAAGAGCAGTTCTCTTCATATAGCTTCTAGCAAAAACAATGGATTTAAGAAAAGGGTAATTGTCCAAAGACTTTAAAATAAATTCTTGATCATAGTCAGGAATAAATACTTTAATTTTTTTAATTCCTAAAATGTAGAGAATGTAGGTTGTTGCAAGTATCCACTTATGGGCACTTGAAACAGAAAGACATATAGATTTTAATCAAGCTTCCTGACTTTTGAGAAACACTTAAATCCTTTTTTTTCTTTATCTGTAATCAGTGTTCATCTTCAAAATTAAATTCATTATACTCTCTCATCGCTAATCTTGGCAGCAGTATTTAATTTCTGATATTCATTAATTCTTCAATCAATATGTTTTATTCACACAGACATTTAATTATTGGATATCTGATAGTTTGGATGTGTTTGTGCCTGTATGTCTGTAAGTACGTGCCAATGTGTATAAAGTGCACATATTAGGATTATGTAATATAAAAGTAATTTTTAAAAATATCAGCCAGAAGGTCAAGCTTCAGAAATAATTTCCAGAGGAGATTAAAGTATAGTAGGCTTTGACTACCTCTGGGAAACACTAAAACCTTCCTGCTTTGAGGAAGTAGTTTCACTCAAATCAGAGCGACAGTCACAGCCTACGGACTACTGATTTCCCCAAATGTTCAAAACTGCAGATCCATCTATTTATGGGCTTAAAAAAAAAAAAAAGACAAAAACTCAAACCCATAGCATGACCATGACTCTATTACTCTGAAAACAGAGTACACCCTCATCTTGAAAATCCACTAAGGACCTGGAAGTGACCAGTATTTATTGCATAGGAGGAGAAAGTATTGAGCAGCAGAAAAAGAAAAATAAAGAAAAAGCAAGCAGATAGCCTTGCCTTTGGAGTTGGATTACTCATGTGTAAATTAAGCACATACAGAAATGAGAATTTTCAGGTCTAGGGCCCTAGGCTACCATTTGTGATGTCTGATTTACAAGAAAATAATTTTCTTCATTGTGCCAATTACTTTTTGCTCAACTTACAATAGCTTCCAAATTGATCATTAGCCAAATAGCAATTACCTTGGGCAAAGAACGCCTCTTAACAATGCCCAAATTATTTGGCTCATGGAAGCAGTGCTACTTGTGAAATTAAAATGCAGCTAAAAAGGAGAGTTTTAACAAGAGGCTTACAATTTTAAATAATTTCAAATGCAATTTTTTCAAGAGTAATATTTAGTTCCAGGCATGTTATAATTTCAGTATTAGGAAAATGAGATTTACATTAGTACTGAATCATTTGTTTTGGAAAAATCTGCTATCCTGTAAACTGAATGTACCAGCTGCTGGCTACCTGCAGTTTTGTTTTAATTAGATCATTAATTATATAACAAGGCAAGTGCTAAAAATTCATAATCTTAAACTAAAAATGGAATAATCAATAGAACTGCTGCATTTACACCTGTCATATTCATCTAAATTTATGAATGTTTTGCCATTCAAATTCGGGCATTTATTACATAAAATAATGCTACAAGTCCAAATAACCACAAATTCTACTAAAGAATGAGCAGCAAAATTTAAAGTGTAAGCTTATAAATTGAAGTATAACTTGCAGAGGAATAGAAATGTTTCTGTAGTCCTTATTAAGACCAGGGCAAATTCTTCTGTCTTAAGGCTACAGATACTTTATTGCTGAATACAGTGAAGACTGAAATGAAACAAAACTTTTCATAAACAAAGCCAGGAGTAAAATATGACAATGTTTTTGTTTCTTTATTTTATCATGCAAGCATACAAAAAAATGTGAATTTGCCACTGTCAGTAGACCTTCCAAACCACTGACCTTAGTGCCCATAGGAGCAATGAAAATTCCCTTTCATCTGGGAAAACAGATGCTAAACAAACTCATAATCTGGTCATCTGTTAATTCAAAATTAGGAGAAAAAGTCACACTCTAACCTGTACCTCAGTTACTTGGGTTCTTCAGGAGATATTGTGGAAAAGAAATTCCTAAATTTCATTTTTCCTAGTCTATTCTGGAAGCCAGAAATACTTTCCTTCTAAAATTATTATCAGCCTGTCTCTCTGAGTAGGTCCTGACCCTTCTGCCCTGACAGATTATGGGATGAAATTATGAAGTGGAAGCCTCAAGCAGGGGGAAAAAGAATAAGCATTCTCCTGAGGGCTTGTCTGCCTGCAACGCTTTAAGCACAAGGCAGTAACAGAAGTTTCTGCCCACCCCATCCCTTCAGGCCGGAGGAGGGAATGCTTGTCTCACAGAGAGGGAAGGAGAGAGGTTGTGAATCATGGGAAGAGAGACTTCACCATCTGATGGTGGTACATTGAGAATCAGATTTCATTTATACATGACTGAAGGAAATGGCTCTTAGGACTTACTGTAATGATGCTTTGAATACATTACTTCAACATTGTGTAATTATCACACATAATATTTGAAATTTGAGTGGAATGTGGGTCATAAAGTAGTGTCAGAGTAAGGTTTCTTATTTCTTTTTTTTTGCTGTTCTATTGATTTCCAAAAGGTCAAACATTCAAACTTGTTGATCAAAATACCAGTCAATGTGTTATTTTATGTCTTGCTTTTATTAGTTCACATAAAGGAAAACAGCTTATGCTTGCTTTTGGTTATTCTGATGGTTCCGATGTCAGTAGAACTTTGTAAAAAAATCTTTACTTTTTTTTTAACTTGGACAAACAAATAACCATCAAAAGTTGAATGAAAATGCAGACATGTACTGAAGTGGTTTTTATTTTGAGCAATTACATTTGGCAAGTTGCAACTGACTGAAAACGTCATGACTGTAAATATACAGAAACACTATTGAATGATAGATTTATTAAAGAAAGTCTAGAATGATAATTTTCAAATGAGCACTTTTTGTCCCTACAGATCTTTTTTTAAAGAACTGTAACTAACAGAATCTTTTGGCATAAAGCTTATGATATTCTTAATAAGGTCATTGAAAAGATTAGTGGGGTGAATAGATTAATGGTGTGAATTCTCTTGTCAATAGTAAAATTTGGAAAGCAAAATTTAGAGACTGTACTGCAAATATATCTTTGTGGTGAGTTTAGTTCAATTCAGTAAGTATAGAACTCATGGGGAATATCACTACTGAATTAACCTGTCTTTTCATTTTAAAAATTGGCTATATATGAATAATCATCTTTTAAAGGAGTGCTGTTTAATTCAACGTCGGTGCTTTTCACAAGTGCTTTTCACTACTGTCTACCTATAACACCAGAATTAACATATGATAAACTTAAAAAAAAAAAAAGTAAAATCAATAAGACACGCAGTTACATTGTCAGAAATCTTTACGACCCCAGCTGCACTAACCATCTGCCAGTATTATGATCAGGTCAGGGATAGCTTGCTGCAGCACAACCATGGGAATTCCATATTGCTTGCAGAAAATCAGCAAGAGTGGGGAGTTGCCAGGTCGTCTAGGGCAGATGACTGGTGGCATTGAAGATTGAACAACCAGTTATTTCTTCCTGTTTCCCCTTCTACCCATCATGTTTTTATCTTACTCATCCTTACCTGCTCCTTTAAAACATATTCTACATATTTTCACTTTTTTTTTTTTAATCCTATGTGCCAGATGATAGATCACAAAGCTCTAAATCTTCCTTTTAGAACCATGCCAGTCTGATGGAGCACTACTCTTGCCGTCTTCTTTTGTTCTCTGAGACCTTTTGTGACAAATTCACCTCAGAATAAGCAGGAGGGAAGGATTTGAAGCGTAGTTCTAAGGGCAAATTTGGTATAGTAATATTTTTATTTCTGCTTGGTGTCCTGAAAATAATTTAGGCAGTTTCCTCATGTTCTGAAGATTTTCACCTCTCTCATACACAAATAAAAGTCTTCCACAAACTAGTTCATGCTGTGAACCCAGATCCATCCACAATGCCTGCCTGTATTATCTGCCTGGATGCTTCTGGCCTGGACATTTGCTTTTTCTGACTCCTCTTCCTGAACTGCAAAGTGATAAAGCTGTCTTTAGGTTTGTCTCATTTCATATAGCTCATGGTTTGGGCCGTCATCTGACCACTTGCCATGTGCTTGATGGTTGTCAGGACAAATATGTGGGATTACATGCTGGTAGTGACCCATTTTCTGGAGCACTGGTGAAGAAGATGCCTTGCAGCACATGATCCCTGCATGTGACTGCAGGAAGCTTCCATGACTGCACTTTTCTTAAATACCCAACCTGCTGGAAAACTGCAACCTAGAATGGAGATTGGGCAGTGACTTAATGCAGTAAGGAAGAGGATAAGGTGAGAAAAGATACCTGGCAGGCAGGCAATGAATATCAAATGGGCATATGAACTGTGATCAGCTTCAGGAACGCAACAGGCAAGTCTATTCAAGTCTCTGTGTCTGGATCTGGTATACAGGCACAGAGGATACTTAATAGACAGACGCATAGGTCTTTTGCCAAAAAGCCTTTTGCCTGCCTTCTCTCTGGAGCAGATATATAATATGACTTATTTGTGCTGTGTTTGCCATTCGAGACCATGATACCCGAAAAAAAAAATGCATATAGGCTGAGCAGGGGGACCTTATGGGTGTGGGGAAGCAAATAGCTGACTTACTATTCTAGCTGCCATCTTAACACTGTTAATTACTTCCTGAATATTTTTCAGATCTTTTTGTAGCAAATTTCTATCTCTTGAAAAAAAAATATTTTGATTCCCAGCGGTTTGGGTTACTGTAGATAAGAAATATATACTGAAATATGTCTGCAGGCTTCTAACACAAGGGCTCATTCAATATGTGTCAACAAGCAAAACTTTTGGAGCAATAATTAGTTCAGTCAGTACAACTATTTCTGGCTTTTAAATCCACATTTGTTATTCACTTACATTCCTAAGGAGGTTGGACATTAATTAACAATTGTTAGACTATGTACCTCAGACTGGTAAATGCTGCATAATCTGAAGTGTTTACTGCATATAAACACAGGTTGTGTGTCAACTATTTCAATGATTTAATAGCCAGCAGCAAGGTAGTATGAAGAGGATGCTGAAATTAGAAATTGTAAGAAGAAACATTCTATCACAAAAATACAACTTCATGTGGATTGCACTTCGTCTTTTCTTCAGGTTTCAGGATTTATTTGCTGCTTAAAAAGTGAGGTAAGAATTGTAGGATGCACAGCTATCTTGCTTTCAGAAGAAGCATGAGAAGAAAATACAAAATTAGCCATCATGGTGTTGAGACCTTGATGGCTGCACAATAAAGACACCCTTCCCCCATCAAAAAAAAATTGGTAATAGTTATTGCATAATTTCACAAGCTATGTTGGTTTTTATACTGTTTTATCCACACTATAAATTATTTACAAAAAGAGAAGATACTTAAATACATCTAATTGTACCTTCAATATATTTGTAGTATTTGTAAAGTTTGTGATTCCTTTGTTAGTTCAATGAGTACATCGTAGTCTTCAAGTACATCATAGTCTTCGTTATTGTTTTAAAGTAACCAAGTAACTTTATAGCTAACAAAATAAATAATACTGAAATGAAAATGTTCATTTAATACACAATGGAGTTATCAAATCCATTAGCAATTTAGATAACTGTGCATATTACTTGAGCAAGACTAGCAGCATTAAGACAACTTCAAAATAACATGCCAGGAATTTTTCTGAATGTTATAAGCTTTTATAGGATATCTTCAGGCATGAGTTTTTTGTTTGTTTGTTTATTTGTTTGTTTTCTTCCTAGAAGGTTTGACTATGAGGTAAAAAGAAAGAAAATTGCATAATAAATAGATATATTCAGTCTACTGTGAGGAAAAATAATCAATTGTGTTCCGTAAGATATGCTTCATACAAGTGTATTGGATTACATAGACATTTATCTAATAGTATATTTGAATTCTTACTCCTTTTCAGAATAAATATTCAGTTTCAACTATATACTTTTAATGTCATAAGAGAATTTTTTTTTTCTGAAACACTGCCTTCACTATTTTATTCTCCCCTGTTCTTTCTATTGGTGTCTGAAATCAGGGCTGTTAATTAGAATTGGTTAAGGAAAAAAAATAAGTACAATTCCCTAAGGAATAAAACTAAGTTCTGAAGGAGATACACACAAATATGCTATAGCTTAAGGTTGTTAAGATCTCAACTGACCTTAGTGTACTTCACTAAGATGATGTGTGCCTAATTTTCCTGCTCTGATATTGTTTACTAAGAAACAGAAATGAAAAAAAAGTCTAAAAGTGCATGATAAGCATATATGTTGACATCATTAGTAGAAAGAATAAAAAGTAAAAAAATGTAACAGTAATAAATATATTTAAATCAGCAATCAAGTATGTGTGGAAACCATGCTAAAATGTAAATGGTCTAAGCACAAGCACCTGCTCAAATTTCAGTGAGGAAATTATGGCTGTGAAAACTAAAGCAAAGCACACCATTACTTTTCAAGTTCATCTTCTTAATTAAACAAGATCATGTGCAACATAGGAGTGTTGCACATAATGGCTATGAACTAAGGCAAGAATAAATTCCTTAAATTACTTGAAAGATTCCCACAAGTATGTGATAAATTCTGTGACTTTTGGGGGAGTTTTTTGTTTGTTTATATGTTATCATGTTGATGAGTCTTGTGCTAATTCGTGCTAATTCGTGACAAAATTTATATCCTTGTTCAGTCCGAGGTTTTTTGTTTTTTTTTTCAGGAGCATTTTTTTTCCTAGGGAGAAAATTCCTTTTTTTTTTGTTTAATGAACTTAATTTAAGCATTCATACAGGTAGCAAGTCAATATCATACATTACAATATGTATAAATGTCTAGCAAAAGCTGAGGACAAGAGTTTTGCTAATATGTTAGATATTTTCTTTAAAAAATACTTGAACAAAAAATAATATGTTTTAAAATAATTCTCTTTGGAATTTACAATCTGAAATGAATCTTGGAATTAAAATAAAATATTCCCAGGGCTGTGGATACATAATAGACATTAAATAAGAGTTTATATGTAATTTCCTGTTTTTTTAAAAAAAAGTGAATTTCCCTCTGATATTTTTGTGCAATGGTTTTCATGTTAAATAAACTAAAAAAAAATCTCAAAATGCAAAATTAATATCCTTTTATTGTTAATATTGAAGGAAATAAGTTGCAATAGATTGGAGTTTTTTATTCCTGAACAGTTTTGAAATAACTCTGCCTGGTATTGGAATGTGGTCTGATACAGACTGATAGAGCAAGGAAGTCCTCTTCAACTTCTACAGTTTTTGATCAACAGTCTTGAGGTATTTTCTGACTACCAAAACTTGGGGAAATTTGTTAAAGTAGATCTGTTAGAAACTGTGAACACAACATAAGCACTGACTAGTATATTAGCATCAGGGTTTAGTAAGAGTGCAGAGGTTGTATTTTACAATTCTTATGAGAAAACAGGCTTGTGATTTCTCATATCAAAAATGGCTGTGGAACATTACAGGACTCCTATAAGCTTTTATACTAATCAGTCTAATGGAAATGTCTGTGGATCAGGAAACATGATTCATGGCAAAAATGTTCAAATCAGTGTGCACTTTATTCTGAGATGTGATATATTATAGAAAGAGTAATATGACAACTGTCCTTGACAATTTAGACATAATGACTTCAGCTCTGTGGAATAAATCCAAAGATTTGTGAGGCTTTAATGATTAATTTTGGGGGCATTTTGAAATATTTTATGTTCTTTTTTATTAACATTAAAAAATTAACAAATTAACAAAAGGAAATTATTTTAATTCTTTCTAGTCACTACTTATACAAATGTACTCTGACAGACACCAATAAGACAATAGTTTCAAGTAATCTCTGGGCTTTATTTTGTGCCAGAGACATAGGCATAAAATACTGAAAAAACAACAAATTATTAAATAATTTTGTAGGAACTTGTTTTGTATTCGAATATTTGTTTTAACAGCTTTAGGAATGTTATATTTGAATACCACGACCAAGTCAATGGGGTATAGAAAACTGTCCATCTTAAGAGCCAATTGTCCTCTATTGTCTATAAAGGGAATTTCAATCTGTAATGCATTGTAGAGACTGGCATAGACAGTGCTGGATCTGCTTGTTTTAGTCTGTATCCCCAGATGAAGCCAAAACCACCAGCAGTAAGTCTTTCATGACAGGCTCTAGACAGATATGTATATACACAAAATGTCCAAGCTTTGTGCTTCACTTTCAACACCTGATAAAAATCATTTAAAAAGTGACTGTTGCCTTTTTGCTAAAAAATCAGTGTAGCTATTTCAGGGAAGAAATTCAACCATTAATGAACCAACAGTTTATGCAATTGGACCAAAAAAAATCAAATCTATAACGTTTATGACCTTCTTCCCCAAATATAGAAATTATGTAACTATCTGAGGATGATACACTATATAGAAATTTCAAAATATCCAGTTTTTTTCTCCCTTCACAGCTTTTGGACTATCATTAGCCTTAAGTTTCCATCCTTTAAAAAGCCTGCAATAACTTTTGCACTATGTTAATGTTATTTTTCTTTCATAGTTCTGGTTTGATTGTTGTCTTAGGGCATTGGTCAATCAAGGATTCTATCCTACATTTCTGATATTTTTTATATATATTTTTTTTTTGTCTGCTTCTGAGTCATTTAACAAGGCTTTCTTAGCCTTTCAGGTTCATTGAGCTTGTGAAAGTTGCAGCAATGTCAGCTTCCAATCTTATGCCTTGGGAAGCAGAGGGAATTGGAGAGGTCAGGGGCTGCTGGGCAGCAGTCAGCTATTAGAGTATAAAAAGTAATAATAGTCATGGCTCACTAAAGAAGGTAGCTAGAGAATGCAGAACTGAGCTCACAGCAGAGCAAAGAAATGCTGACTTTGTAAAAGTAAACAATACATATAAAATACAGAATCTTTCTCAAGCTAGTACAGAGATTAGGTCAGACCTCAATTTAGTTACTACAAACCAACCAAATTAACTACATGAGATTATTTCTTTCCTGTACTATTTCAGGATATTAGACTGTAGGTAGCTTGTTGTTTGACTCCCTTTCACTATGTTACCTGCACAATGTTATTCAAAAAGCTGCTGTTTAACATATACTAACAACTGGCACATTAGTTGAGAGACTGCATTTACTTGGTAATTGTTAACAATTAATGTAAGTTTAAAAGTCAGGGGAAAGGTATTAGCAGAATATTTTGGGATGAAACTAAACTCCCTGCAACCACAGGGAGAAGGCCTGAAAATACGGAATAAATATTTTTAAAATATTTTATTTTTTTAGAATGTGTAGTGGTTTTTATCAAAGATGAACTAGAATTGATTACTCTTTTATCAATTGTTAGTAATGGTCAGAGCATCAAAACGAGGACAGATCACTTACTATAAATGCCTACAACACTGGGCAGAGCAGTAGCTTAGCCATGTAAAAATCTAACACAGCCCTTAGTGTGACACCCAGTATTGCTTTTTTTAATAGCAGAAATAATTATACCCTTATAAAGAACTAAAACTTTCTTAAGAAAGAACTAAAACAGGGACTGAAAATGGTGCATATTTCCTAATTCTGTTTCTTTTTATATTATTTTTGAAAAAAAAAAATAAACAACAAAAAAAACAAGTAACATTTTCAATTCTACTTATAGGAATAGATATGTATTTCTAGATATACCAGCGATATATATGTGGCAAATGGAGCACAGCAAACCACAGTCCAGTATGTGAAGGTATGGAAACCCTTGACCTAAGGAATACAACCTGATGAAGCAATCAGAATTCTGGTTTCTATTCTGTGGCATTACTTGCTCCCAGAATTCTAGAGAAGTATGCACATTTTGACTGAAAGCTAAAAAAAATTATATGTTAAATAAATTGAAATATTCAAAATGGGATTCATTATGTAAGAACCCCATCTCTACATAAGTCACTTAATTCAGTATAAGCATGTGTTAGTAGTTATAAGAAATTAATTAATTAATTAATTAATTGCAATGCTTCCTATACAGAATTCTCTTGCTGACTTGGCATCTTAACAGGATAATTTTGATTCAGTGTGTGATTTGGGTAAATTCTGCCCAGGCAGCTTTTAGTGTTCAGTGCCATCAGCTGCTCAGTATTCAGCATTCCAGGCATGCTGTTCACGTATGTTTCACAAGTACAAAAGAGGGCATTTTGAGCTGTAAATTGCAATCTAAATAGTGATCTACTGAGTAAATCACTAGTCCTCTATTGTCAGCACCTCTTCCTCCCAAGTTTGGGGGCAGCCTTGCTGTAGCCACTCTGCTGAATGCTTGCGTGACATTGCTTTTGTCGTGATAATGCTGCACGTGGCATCAGGATGTGACTTACTTTGATATGAATCTGGCAGTAAAGATGATCTTCCTGTCCCCTGATTTCCCTTTATCTCTGTCTTTTGGTTGCTGCAATCTTTTCTTTGATAAAGTCTTTTTCTATCTGTTGCAGAGTAACAGCTGGCTATGACAGGCTAGACAAGAAGGGAGACAAATATTGCTACAATTACTACTGGAAGGCCAGGTGAGAAAATTCCCTTTTAGGAAAATGAGAATGGCAGGTGTATCATGGTAGTACAGACTCTGGGTGTAAGAGTGGTAATTTTGGAACTAGTGATTTACTTACTTATGTGGACAGATTGTTTTAAACTTCCAAATTGTAATAAGGGCATTTGTGACCCTTGAAAAAAAAGACAATTTACTCAGGCAGACCTTCCACACAGGTACACTCAAGACATATGTTCTGAGAGATTATTTTTTTTTTTTAAAGAATAAGAGACAGTATTTTCTTCTAAATTAATTTAAATATTTCTTATATCTTAATCTAAACCTATTATTTTAGGTTATCAAAGCTTAAATCTGTGTTTCACAAATGTAAGTACTAATACACATGGTGGCAATTTTTTCCACGTGGATATTTATTCTATGTGATTTCCCATTTCTTATTTATATTCACTCATATCTTTGTCTGTCTTTGCCTTTGAGTTAGTTAACCTGGAAAAAACCTACATTAAACAGAAAAACCTCAAACATAAAATGAACTGCACTGTACACAGCATACCACCATCTTATGCTGAATGTTTCCTTTTATTGCAATTTATGTCAATGATAAGTGTGAGTGACCTCTTGATTAACCACATAACAGTCATCATAATAAATCTTTTGCTCAAAGTGAAGTTGGCAGGAAAAAAAAAAGTTTTGCCCTTCTGGTTATAACAAAGGTGGATTTTCAGGTAAGGGGGTGGCTTTCCTTTGGGTTTTTTTGTGTGTTTTTTCTTTGGTTGATTGGTTGGTTTGTGTTTTGGTTTGGTTTTTTCTTTTTTTGTTATGGTATTTTGGTTAAAGTTAAGATTTAAAGATTGCAAAAAGTTATCATAAAATTAGTGGAATTTATTAAAAATTGTCCCTTTTCAAAGAGAGGCTTATTTCCAATATCATGTCTACATAAGATTTTTTCTGATCAAAAATACTGCCTTGTCTTCCATTAACTTCTACACTACTTTCTGCATTCTCCTTAACATGCTAATACAAAAACTTTTCCCCTGAAGGAATGTGTCTTCTCACTCTATTGTAACACCTACAGTAAATTGGTTTCAACATTTCACTTTAATATTCACTTCCTCTGGAGCTTCCTAGTTTCATACTTAAAGCTGGAAAAGTAGTAAATTTTTGTCCCTAACAGTCTATAGTTTTTGTGTAGTGGTTTGGTTTTTTTGGTTGGTTTTATTGTTTCAGGCTTTTTTCAGTGAATAGGTTAATAAGTCTTCCTTGCAGCTATATCATTGCCAAAAATTATTTGCTGTTATATTTATCTCATTTCTGATTCAGAAATCAATGAAAAATAGTCAATTTCAAAATGTTTATTGTTTAAGTTTTCCTACTTAATGCTGGTTAAATGTGTATTGTAGCACTACAATTAAAATCCAAGTCTTTCTATCTCTGCCATTCTGGAGGAAAATAAACTTCAGTACAATTCTGATAAATGTGCAGATGTGTTTTCTTAACTATAAAGCGTCTAGCTCTCTTTGAAGGGATGAGACACGCAGAGACGTTTTTTCTCTTGAGTCTTCATTTTGGCTTTTTGTCCGAATTATTTTGAGTTTATCCTGCTCATCTAACAGGTTCAGATATTTAATCAAACTTTAGATGCTTGGTCACAGCCTATCTGAACCTCTTAATTTGGAAATCTGATATAAATTGGATGTCACTTGAGATTCTCACTACATTTGATTTTGGGCAAGTCAGATATGCTTTGCAACGTTGCAGAAAGTGTATCAAACACATAGTACAAAAAACCTCAACAGAACTCTTGCAAAGTACAAAGTCATTCCTGTCTTCTTTAGGCTTTGGGGAAATGAATAAGGATTTGCAACCAGAGGAGCCAGAGTAATGATGTCGTGAAGATGCTTACGGCATGAACACAGTGTAGGATCTTACACACAGCCTTCATTTCCACTGATGTTTTCCTACATTTTACTATTATTTCAGAACACCTACTTATTTTCTATATTATGGATTGCTCTGATGACATCTGATGCTTCTTTCCACATATACAGATTGCAGCGTGCGAGAAGTTAAGGCAGACCTAGATACCCCCCTAAAGAGATTTAGGCTTGAATATATAATGGAACACTGGAACCAGGTATTGCCTAGATAAGAGCCAGAGGGATGACAGACTTCCAGGTTTGACTTGATTCTCCTTCCTCTAACAGTTGACTAACTAATTCCATGCATGTGTTTTGTTGCTTCTCAGGAAATACACACTTGCTTTGATTGCTCCCTCCCTGTCTCCCATATGGACATCAAGCTTAGATTTGACAGAGAAACAATCCCAACATATGAGAAATAAATCTGTCTCTTTGCTTCCTTATTGGATTACCTTTAAATACACTTTATTCATGATTACTTTGTACAGTGTTCTTCGCTAAAACATCTAAAATGTTTGGAAGTTCCTCACGTTACTGCTGCAGACAGTAGAATTAGTAAAGCACTGGGACACCACATTAATTGAACAACAAAAGAGCATTTAGTCCATTTTTTGTACACATGCATTGTTTCTTCTGGCAACGAATCTCTGTGGAATTAAAAAGGATAGCACAGCAAAAGTGAATCTATAACATTTGATGTTTAATTTTTAAATTATTTAAGCCATTAAGGTAATTCCATAAGGTCAGTCTGAGTACTCCAAACTTTATTTCTGTTTCAAAAATAAATCCACTAGGCCACAAGTACAAAAACAGATTGGATTGTACAGTTGTGCTCTTCTGTGTCATTAAGACAAGGCATAGTCATTTTTTTATACATCTATTAAAAAAAACTATGAGAAAAAACCAGCAGAAACGGATAAAAATTGTAAAATATTTTATTAAGCAATCAAACACGAAAAAGAACAATAAATTAACAATTCAATCACATTTTTATTTAAAATTTATTCTATTCTATCTCATAATAGGTATATGCTTTACATGATTTTTGGCCTTGAAAATATTTTTCACATAATCTTGAAAGTCTTTACTCTTTCTTTATTACTTCTCTTTCTTCTCTTTTTGACACTATAATTCTGTATAACGATGTATGAACAACACAAATTTTTAAACATTTTCATGCCTGTATGACAGTATGAGTATTGATTCACTCTATGCAGTGAAACAAAAACATCATAATTAGTAAACATACAATATTTTATAAAATACATTCATCATTAAAAGAAGTGTCACATTTTTCCTCTTTCTGAAACAGCACATTTGACCTGATTTAGCACCTAGCTAACAAGTTTCTAGACAAGATTCTCCTGAATAATCTTTTTCTTCCTATACTAGGCAGTAATGCTCTCCTTTAGTCCTTTTTTCTCCACTCTTTTCTTTTTCCAGCATGTAGTATATTATTTTCTGTTATCATCATAAACATAGTTTTTTGGTTTTTTTTGTTTTTTTTTTGTTTTTTTTTTTTAATTTATATTTAACTTATTCCCTCTTGTCCTGTGATCTTTTCTTCTAACATTATTCAATATGGTTTGACTGCTGCTCTCCTACCCTATTATCCTTCTCCTGTCACCTCAGGTCTTTGTTTCATAATTTCTTTCCTACCCTTCATATTTCCAGTTTCATCTTCCCTTTTCCCTTTTTAAAGGAGTATTCCACTACTTTAAACTTTTGCCTGCAACTTTCATTTTTTTTCTCCAAATAAAAGGTCTGCAGTTTGGCTCTACATTCATGACAGCCTTCTGTCATTTACCTTTCTCTTCTATTTTCACTTTATTTTTTTCTAG
>VWZV01014674.1:57707-70215 GCA_013397155.1 Irena cyanogastra | reverse complement strand
GGTGCCGGGTCCCGGCGCGGTGCTGATCGGCGACCGGCTGTACTCGGGCGTGCTGATTACGCTGGAGAACTGCCTGCTGCCCGAGCACACGCTGCGCTTCACGCCGTCCATGAGCAGCGGCCTGGACCCCGACACCGAGACCGAGCTGCGCGTCACCGGCTGCGAGCTGATCCAGGCGGCCGGGATCCTGCTGCGGCTGCCGCAGGTGGGGCTGGGCGCGGGCGGGGAGCGGGCCGGGACTCAGCCGAGCCGAGCCGAGCCGGGCCGGGCCGGGCCCTTCTTTGTGCGATGTTCCGGTTAGCGGCCGGGGAGGCCCCGGTGCCGCCCCGCGGTTACCGGCCGGGCAGGCCGCGGGGCCGCCCGGTGTTGGGGGCTCATTCCGGGGCTCGTTCCGGGCCTCTGAGGCCTTCCCCGGCCGCTGGCTGCCGGAAGCGGGTGATGTCAGCGCCTTCCTGCGCCGCCCCCGCGTTGAGGATCGGCGATTGTGCGAAGGCGGATTTCTGCAGGCTGCTTTGGCGTCCTGGTGACCTGGGGAAGGTTTTGTTTCCCGGAGAACTTGGGGCCAAACAGCCGCGTTGTTCTTGGAGCGTAAAACTTTCCAGCTGCCGAGTTTAGCATATTCAAATGTATGCAAATCATGACGCTATTAGAGTGCCCCTCACTTTCCACGCCCAAAAAGCGAATTTTTTTTTTCTGACGTACTTTCATAACTTTGAATTTTATTGGCTTTTTGGATTTTTTTCCTGTTTATTATTATTTTAATAACTTGGAGCATATTTTCACATTTTTGTAAAAGAAATTTAGGATTTTCTGTCTGTATTTGACTTGTAGGCAGTATTTAAAGCGTTGATAACATTTTGGGCAACTTAATTACTTAAGTAGCAATTCTAGTTTTCTTTAGATGCCATTGAGCTTCCTCCCATGCTTTTAATCTTCTGGGTCTTAAATCTATTAAAAATTCTCTTTGGAATTGGTAGTTTTGTTCATGGCTGTTGTGGTTATCTCTTTTTTTAGGTGGCTATGGCTACAGGACAGGTGTTATTCCAGCGTTTTTTTTATACCAAGTCTTTTGTGAAGCATTCCATGGAGGTAAGAAGGCATTCAATGACATTTGTTGCCATATTTATCTTCTGATCTCTCTTGGCAAGTTGTCATCTGAGATGTGATCAGTGTTAGGAACTAGTCTGGAGAGAGAAACATGATTATACGAAGCTATTTAATAGTGATTTTTGTCAAATATTTGGTATTTTCTTGTTTTACCACATTTTTTTTCCTTCATTATCCCTCCTTAAGGTGTTGTAGGAACTCAATTCCTGAACTGGAACTGAAATATTATATAAAATATCGTATTTTATGGTTATTTTTCAGCATGTTTCCATGGCCTGTGTCCACCTGGCATCCAAGATTGAGGAAGCCCCCAGGCGCATTCGGGACGTGATCAATGTGTTCCATCGCCTCAGGCACCTGAGGGAGAAAAAGTAAGCTGAGAATTCAGGACAATCTGAGCTACCTGTGTTGTGTTTAAATCATTAAACTTCACAGCAGCATCACCCCCTGCTTCATAAATCAGGGAATATTTCAGAGTGGTCTCATGAAGTGAGCTGACCTGTTTTATAAATAAATATTTTTGATGTTATAAATAATGATTTTTTTTCATTATTATTATTTTTACACAACTCAACCTGAGTTTCCTTAAGGTGGTCATCGTGTGTGTTTGGCCTTGTCTTGCAGAAAACCTGTGCCTCTAATACTGGATCAAGAATATGTGAACTTGAAGAATCAAATAATTAAGGCAGAAAGAAGAGTGTTGAAGGAGTTGGGATTTTGTGTTCACGTGAAGCACCCTCATAAGGTTTGTACTTCATAAATTCCCTACATAACCAATGTTCCACGTTCTGTAAAGCTTTGAGGAGGCTGCCTGGAAGCTCTGTGGACTGCACATGATAATCAGTGGATTCAGTGAGATTAGTTTCTTACCATCCTGATGTTTTCTTTCTCATTTAAGAGACTCTTACTAATTGGTCTCGTATCACTGCTGAGTGACGGCGAGGTGGCTGCAGGTGCTCAGTATTCCTGGAAGGAAAATTGGATCAGTAGGTAGCTTTGGTGGTAGAAAACATCACCTGAACTTAGATCCCCAATCAGGGAGCAATTTGGAGGCCTGGGGTTGTCATGGTCACTCCTGGTGGGAACGTGCTGAGGTATTAAAGTTCTGTGAGCCAGTTTGGTGTTTGGAGTGTGTTAAAACCAGGCTCAGGCTTGGCTAGAACTGAGGCATGGCTCAATAGAAAAGTAACAAGTGTCAGAGTGGATGATAGTTGAAAGATACAATTACCTCAAATGTTAAATTGTGCCTTAACTGGAAAAAGAACTTTATTTCTGTGCCAGCACAATTTGGGATCTTGCTCTTTTCTCCTCTAAAAACCTCCTGTTCAGAGCTGCCTTTTTTGAGCTTCTTGACATTCAGAATTTCCTTTTGTCAGCCACCCCAGAGGGCAGCTGTAGTTTGTTAACTGGGGTGCATTCTGCCATTATTCTTCCTCTCTGCAGCCTTGTTTTCCTTCCAGAGGGAAGGAAAAACCCTCAGAACTAAACAAGCCATGGCACAGTGTTAGGTCTGTTCTCTGCAGGAACTGCCAACTTCCCTCACTGCTGATCGCAGTCAGCAGCTTTTTCTCTCAGGCTGCAGCTCAAAAAGGATTTGTGAGGTGTGTAGGAGAGCAAAATCAGCCCGCAAAATCCCTGAATCAAAATCAATCCACAAAAATCCCTAAATGAAACCCAGGTGAAGACAAGGCCTGGCTGAGTAGCAGGACAGAAGGGCTCAGAAGGTCAGAGCTGGTGTGGATAAACACTGGGGATGGTGCAAACACTTCATGTGGAGTGTTTTAGGCCTTGAAAGAGGATCCCAGATGCCTCATGGATGTCCCTCTGAAATAAGCAGGTGGCTCTCCAGATGCTTGTTAATAACTCAATAACCCATATCTTCCAGATAATCGTTATGTACCTTCAGGTATTAGAATGTGAACGTAACCAACACCTGGTCCAGACCTCATGGTAAGTTGATTTTCTTTGTTCTAAGAGACCAGAAGGGGCAGTAGCAGAAATATGTCACTTGAGGCACTGGGCAGCATTGCTCAGCAGTGCTTGGGGCCACCCCAGACAGCTCCACTGTCCTTGGTGTGCCCCAAACTACTTCCCAAATGTTGAGCGGCCTCTTAACTTCGAGGCACTGTTTTAATGGTAAGGTAGCTTTCCACCCTGACTTCTCACTTGCCTCCTCTCTGCTCTCACTTTCCAGCTGGAGGGAAAAGGTTGGGTGGGTTTAGAGTTGGGGTCTTCTTCAGGGAAAGCTTGGGTGTAATTCAAGTGTGTTCCCAGTGCTGGGAAATGGCTTTTCCCAGGGCCTGAGCTTGATTCCAGGTGTCTCTAAACCTCAGCACAGATAAATTTCTTTTATCTATGTGGATAATGCAAGATGTCAGCTTCTAAGACTGGGTAGATGGATAGCCTGGATTCATATTTGCCAAGAAATGTTCTCTGCCTTATTGCTGTCATTTAATAAATATTTGCTCGGGGGTGGGAAGCTTCTGTAAAATTCCACATCTTAAACTTTACCAAATAATGCTTTTATAAACCGTAACGCTTTTTTAACAATACCAATGGTCTAAAAATAAAAACCTAGAACACCTTTAGTGAATCCAAAGACCATATTTCTGCTGACTGAACTGTCTGGTACTGTGAGCTGTGTGTAGAGAACCAGTTTTGACTTTTCTTTTCTGTACTCTTTTGATCAAAGGGTAGCCTCTGAGGGTAAGTGACTAAGACTTCTCCTCTGCTGCCCATGGTGCAGGGATAGCTGCCGTCTTCAGTCAACCCAAAGCTCTCCAAAGAGAAGGCTGGCTCTAGACAGGTGGTATATACATGATAGTAGAGTAACTGGCCAACTGCTTCTTGTGCTTATATTTTTTTATTTTTATTACTCTGCATTTTTTGATTGTTTGTATATTTGATAAACTGAGCGTTGAAATTTTTTTTAAATGTTCTATTTTTCTTAATTGTTATGATGTGATGTGTTTCTTATATGATAAAGCAAATTAAGGTGGGGTTTAAATCTTTAAAAGAGATGAATTAACAGAAAAAAGTGAATAGTTTTCATTTGTAAACTAGTACATGTGTGAAGCTTGGAGAAAAAATGTGATATTTAGAGACACTTCCCAGATGCATTGCATGGAGCAGTGGAATGGGAGTTCTGGACTGCCAGGAATGTGCTGGTTATGGAAGGAGGGGAGGTGAGGGGGAGGGAGGGAATTACCCCAGCTGAGAAAGGGGTCAGATGTTACAATAACACATCTGTGTGCTCCTGTTTGTTGCTTCCAGTACCCGAAAACTGGTGGGTATCCAGTATAACTGGTTTTTGAAATGTGCATTTTTACAACATTACCTTTTTCTTAAGCTATTGTGACAAGGATTCATTTCCTCCTGTGTCTGACTGAGCCCACAGGGAAGATGTGCAGACGCCAAATGTGGAAGCTGGCATGGTTCTCAATTTGGCAAATCAGAAAAAAAGCTTTGTAGCTTCCAGATGTTCAAAGTCACCCTTTCCTTTATCACTCCTTTGGCCAAAAGGTTTGTGCTGTCTGTAGTGGGACAAGAACAGCAGGTTTAGAAGTTCCTTTCTCCCAGAAAGATGAGCTGATGCTCAGTGTTGCTTTTTTGGGGCAGCAGTTGCTGTTTGTGTAAACAATAATTGAGGACAGCTGGGGCAGGTGGGAGTTGGAAACTCCTGGGATTGCAATTCCTCCTCTCTGTCCTTGTAAACTTTGCAGGTGCCTGGCCTGTGGTCTCTGCTTTGGATACCCTGGGGGTCAGTGAATCCTTGTATACTGGGTACCCACATGGTTAATGATTACTTTAAAGTATTATTTCTGGTTTTAAAGTATTATGTCTGGTTTTAGTTTTTCTCCATCTGATATTTTATTGACATATGTGCTCTCAAGTCTAGATCTTCTAAAGCACATCAGCTGACAGATTCACAGGAATTTACTTGGTGTATTTAAGATTTAACAGCATAATGCTTAAGTGTACTGACTGGAATATGTGCAATATTTTACAGTTTTCTCATTCTGTGAATATTCATTTTAAGCAACCTTACTGAAATGGGACAATTTGGAAACCTTATTTCATGTGCCAAAGAGGAGATGTGCCTGAATACTGACTGTTCTCCTGAACTGATGTTCCCAAACACCCTGATTTCTCCTATGGCTGACTTTTTGCATCAAAAAGAATTCTGTTCTGGGTGGAAATGGACCCTTAAAGCCCACTGGAAGTTGACCTGTGCTGAAGAGGACTGCATTTCATGGGAGAACTGCTCCAGGAGCTGCAGCTTTTGCCAGACACCTGGTTCTGCCCCATTGCAGGGGAACATGTGAACCTAAAATTTTATAACTGAGTATTTCTGAGCACACTGTATGTTGTCTTGATGAAAATAACTTGTTTATTGCATGAGAGCAGGCCAGTAGAGATCCAGCAGCAAAAGTGAAGTTAAAATTGGTTCTCTTCTCACCACTGAATTTTCAGCAGTCAGACTTTGTTTCTGTCACACGTCCCTCCCCTTGAGGGATTTATTTTAGTTATTTCTTTTTGTTTTAGTAAAATCCTTCAGCTTCTCTTTAGATTTACAGGAATATAATGTTGAAGTCTAGTAACTGAATGCAGAAAGAAATAGCCCTAGAAGTAAAACCAAGTCAAAAAACCCAAAAAAAGAACCCCAGAGAGCTTTGCAGTGCCTTGCAACCTCCTGCTCTCCTGTTTTTCAGGAACTACATGAACGACAGCCTGAGAACAGATGTCTTTGTGAGGTTCCAGCCAGAAAGCATTGCCTGTGCCTGCATTTACCTGGCAGCCAGGACACTGGAGGTGAGCCACACTTCCATGGATTTGGGGTTTTTTCCAGCATTTTAACAGGAGGAGAAATCTGAGCTTTGTCTCTTTCTCCCTTTCAGATCCCACTTCCAAATCGCCCGCATTGGTTTTTACTGTTCGGAGCAACGGAGGAAGAAATTCAAGAAATCTGCTTAAAAATCTTGCAGCTCTACACAAGGAAAAAGGTTTGGTTCTTTTTCATGTTGGGAGCTCTCAGTAAAAGCTGCAGCTCAGAGCGGGAGTTGGAAAATTTGAGCCTGTTTGAAACCACAGCTGCAAGCCTGGAAGTGAACAAAGAGCAGTCACTGTCTGGGACTCCTTGGATTTTCATTCCCCTCCCTGGGAGTGGGTAACCAGGAAATTCAGTTCTCACAAGCACTGCTCCTGTGTTCACAGGTGGATTTATCTGATCTGGAAAGTAAAATAGAAAAGAAGAAATTGGCTATTGAAGAGGCAAAGGCACAAGCTAAAGGTCTGGTACCTGAGGGAGTTCCAAGCTTGGATAACACATCGGGATTTTCCCCTATCCCAAAAAATGGTAAATACTGGATAACTCCTTTTGAGTAGCTCTTTCACATCTTTCATGTATATTTGCCCTTTTGGGAAGCATTTACGAGTGTGGTTTGGAGTTTGTTGGGGATCCTTTTAAGATGGCTTCTAGCACTACTCAACTGGCAGGGTTTGAATAGCACTGTAACTTTGTGATTTTTTGAATCAGATAAAAGCTAAAATCAAATTAGTCTGAAATTAAGACTAGTTTAAACCCATATAGGCCAGGGACTTGCTTTTATGTGGATTTGGCAATAAACTCAAATCCTTGCCACTGGCATGTTTTTGCTAAAGCAATATTGAAGGAAAGGTGCTCTGGCAGGGGTCACATCTCGGGATGTTGGGTGAGGAATTTGTTGGTTGTAAGTTTCCAGTCCGGTGCAGGTCTCACCTAGAGAATAACATTCACCATCTTCTTGCCCAGTTTACCTTTCAAACAATGCTGAATAATTGGCAAGGAAAGGAGAGTGGTTTTTCTGCCTTTTCTTGTAGTTACTTCAGTACTTTGGCAGAGTGTTTCAGATGGATTTTTGCCTCCTGTGAACTTGTTGAGATCTGCTTGTGGGTGGCTGTGTGTGCAAAGCACAGCTGTGCAGCTCTGGTTGGTGCAGACATGGGGTGAAGGGAGCCTCGAGTCCTTTCAGGTACTTTCCAAAGAGGTAACAAAGGCTTCTTCTTGCAGAGTCTCCAAAAGAGGTTAAAGGAAATAAACCTTCACCACTACCTGTGCAGGCCATGAAGAATGCTAAAAGGAAAACAGAGGGAGCCAAGAGAACCAGCTCCAACAGCCCAGTAAATGGGTAAGGTTTTGTAAGGAAGCAGCTGATGTTCTCCCATGAGTACTTGAAACAAAATAACTGAGTGTTCTTTGTCTCTGCAGTGTCCAGAAAGGAAGAGAGAGCAGAAGTCGAAGTGGAAGCAGAGATCAGAGTTACTCAAGGTCACCATCGAGGTCTGCCTCCCCTAAGCACAGGTAGGGTGTGCTCCCAGTCCCTCCCAGTCTCATTTCCCAGTGCCAGCTTTGATAATTCATCACCAAGAGGCTGAGTGACCCAGCAGTGTGTGCTGCTCGTTGAACTGCACAGTAACTCCAGCTGTGGGTGTTTGCAGTACTACTGGAGCTGGAGAACGAGATACGAGTTCCTAAAAATCAGTAATGGATGGAAGATGGAAGCGTAGTACACAAGATGAGTTCTCACGGGCTACTGAACAGCAAAATACAGCACAAAGTTCTTCAAATTCAAGACAACCACGTTTTTTAGCAATAAACCATCTCATTTTTTTGCAGGAAGAGCGAGAGTTACTCCACGTCCAGCGGCTCCAAGTCGCACAGCCGCTCGCGGAGCCGCAGCGACTCGCCCCCGCGGCAGTTCAACCACGGCTCCGGCTACAAGGGCTCCAAGGCGCGCGGCTACAAGAAATCCAAGGACTACAAATACTCGGCGCACAAGGCGCGCAAATCGCGCTCGCGCAGCTCGTCCCGCTCGCGCAGCCGCTCCCGCGAGCGCTCCGACCACTCGGGCAAGTACAAGAAGAAGAGCCACTACTACCGCAACCACCGGCACGAGCGCGACCGCTCCTACGAGCGCGCCGGGCACCGCTACGAGCGCGAGCACCCCGGGCACAGCCGGCACCGCCGGTGAGCCCCGGCTGCTCCAGAGGGTCCTGCTGGGGCTGCTTCCCGAGGGAGTTCCTGCTGGGGCTGCTTCCCAAAGGAATTCCTGCTGGGGCTGCTTCCCGAGGGAATTCCTGCTGGGGCTGCTTCCCGAGGGAGTTCCTGCTGGGGCTGCTTCCCAAAGGAATTCCTGCTGGGGCTGCTTCCCGAGGGAATTCCTGCTGGGGCTGCTTCCCAAAGGAATTCCTGCTGGGGCTGCTTCCCAAAGGAATTCCTGCTGGTGAGAGGGAGTTCCTGCTGGGGCTGCTTCCCAAAGGAATTCCTGCTGGGGCTGCTTCCCGAGGGAGTTCCTGCTGGGGCTGATTTCCAAAGGAATTCCTGCTGGGGCTGCTTCCCAAAGGAATTCCTGCTGGTGAGCCTCGGCTGCTCCAGGGGGTCCTGCTGAGGCTGCTTCCCAAAGGAATTCCTGCTGGGACTACTTCCAGGGGGAATTTGTGCTGGTGAGCCCTGGGGCTGCTTCCCTGCCTCCAGGGGGAAGGGGAAAATTCCTGCTGGGCTGCTTCCCAAAGGAATTCCTGCTGGTGAGCCCACTAGTTTGCTTCCCAAGAGAATACCTGCTAGTCAGCCCCAGGGCTGCTTCCCAAGGGAATTCTCACTGCTGAGCTCCCAGGGCTGCCTCTTCAGGGGGAATTCCTGCTGGTGAGCACCAAGGCTGCTTCCCAAGTTAATTCCTGCTGGTGAGCACCAAGGCTGCTTCCTGAGGGAAGGGAATGCCCACCCAGGGCTGCTTCCTGAGGGAATTCCCTCTGGTCTGGGGTGGCTTCCTGAGGGAGTTCTCTCTGGCACCCCAGGCACACAGCTGGGGGTTGCTTCCCAAGGGAATGCCCACCGGGGCTGCTTTCTGGGGGATTTCCCTCCAGCCCCCGGGCACAGTTGGTGAGATGAGGCTGCTTCCCTCAGAATTCCCTCTGGCAGCACTGGTGAGCCAGGGCTGTTTGCCTCAGAATTCCCTCTGGCAGCACTGGTGAACCAGGGCTGCTTCCCTCAGAATTCCCTCTGGCAGCACTGGTGAGCCAGGGCTGCTTCCCTCAGAATTCCCTCTGGCAGCACTGGTGAGCCAGGGCTGCTTCCCTCAGAATTCCCTGTGCCAGCAGAGCTCGTTCCCCATGGCTTGTGCAGCACCAGGGTGAATCTGGCTCATGAACCCCCCCCTGGCTTGAGCCACGTTCTGCCAGCAGTTTGTGCTCATCCATGAATCCAAAGGAAAGACTGACAGGTGGGAAGTGATGTCAGGAGTGCCCTGTGCCGGGGTGTCACTGTCACCCTCACACTTGGAGCTCCTGTCCTGCTCTTCAGGATTTCCATCCCCGGTGCAGTGCAGGGTTTGGGACTTGCAGTCCTGCAGCAGCAGCTCCGTGGGCCATCCTTGGGGTGCTGTGCCCAGCAGTGGAACTGGGAAGCTCCTCAGCCCCCTGGGAGTGGTTTGGTGCTAACAATGCCCTCTTTTCATGCTGGCTCGGTGATGTTGTACAGGTGGGAGGTGACTTTTTTTAGACCTGTTGCCTATATTAGGTTCTCTGTGTATATATATTTTGCAGTGTTACAGTACAGTATGGGAAAATGGCCTTCCTAGCCTTTACACTTTACCCACAATGTAAATAAGCATTTGTTTAATACAGGTGAAGATATATACAGAAAATTCAAAACTTGAATTCTATCAAAAAAAAAAAAGACTTGTGTAGAAAATTCTGATAAATGTGAAAGTATTTAGCTCTGTGCATTGAGAGTAGTATATTTTTATCTGTGCAATGCTGTGTGCAGGCCACCAGCTCAGATGACATTTCCTATATATCCATTTGAAGTGGTTGGAAATTCTTTACTCAGGATCTTTAACACTCTGAAGAATTCGTAGTTTGTCAGTCTGCATGCTTGATGAACAGAGCATTTAAAAACCAATTAGCAGAGCCCCACAGCCCAGTAGTATCAGTTCTAGTGGTATATCTGAGCTGTTACTCTCATGCTCCCTAATTTCATTAAAGTATTTGATTTTCTATTACATTCACTTGAGTTTCTTATGAGCTACACCACTTGTGCCTACTCATAAGGAAAGAAATCGGTGCAAAATGAAAAGATTTTTAAACTGTAATAGATTCAAGACTTGGAATTCAATCCCCATTCCCTTAGAGGCAGGAATTTTGGGCACCAAGCATAAAAATCCCCCAATCCACAAAGATTTGAGGTGGAAAGTGCACTTCTGTGACTTGACGAGTAGCTGGCAGGTCCCAGCTGAATTTCCTGAGCTGTGTTTGCTCTGGGCCTCCTCACCTGCACAAGGAGGAAGAGCTGGGGCTGATCTCTGGAGGTTGCACAGCTGAGCCTGAGGAGAATCCCATCCCTTGGGCTTTGTGCCAGTTCTTGGGGGGTGGAAATGCTGGAGGGGCTGAACATCTGTGGTGGGTTTGGTGTGGGAGCTGCTGGGACGTGGAGGAAGTCAGGGCTGCTGCTGAGCAGGGCAGGTCCCATGGCTGGAGCTCACCTGAAATAAAAAGCCCCACGTGCAGCTGTGTGTGTAAACAGCTCTCAGCCCTCCAGGTGAGTTATGGCTTTGTTTTCTCACCTCTGGTGACTCCCTGTGGCTCTCAGCCATCAGAGCCTCTCTCAGGTTGGTCTCTGATCTGTTTCTGGTGTTCACCTGCAGTTCCTGCTCTGAGATGTTCCCTTTTGAAGGGACAGCACTGAGACCTGACTGCCAGAAGACACCACAGACTTGGTGTCTCTGCATTCCTCAGCTCAATCCCACCTCCCTTTCCTCAGATAAAACCTCCCAGCTGCTCTGGCCACCCACCCCATCCTTCCTGGGAAATAATCCTCCAGGCTCCCATGTTTCCCAGCAGAAATTCAGTGTCAGAGCTGCAGTTGTGTCAGCAGAGGCTCGGCCACCAAAGCTTTCCCAGATGAGAGCCCAAAGGATTATTTCCCAGAGGTTGCCAGTTCCAGCTGTGCCCACATGCCAAGCACAAAGAGGTCACTAAGCAGTTTTATGCTTGATGGGGATTTAAAAAAATATATTTTCTAAGCCTACCAGAGTGGTGGTAATGCACAAAGGACATAGTTCTGAAATGCACCCAGGACACGTGGGAAGGAAGGTGATGGATTAAATTAAAGCACCTGGGAAAGAGGAGTGGTGCTGTTTGTGAGGCAGAAGTTGCTGGAAGGAGCTTTATTTGGAAGAAAAGAGAAAAACAGGTGTCAATCTCCAGGGCAGCCTTGCTGCTGGCTTCCTGCCACAGCTGCTGTGAGCTCGGGGCTGAGCTGCTCCCCCAGCCTGAGGGAATGGCAATCCAGACTCTTCCAGGAGCCCCTGGTCAGCTTTGCTCACAGCCAGCAGTCTGAGGTAGGAGAAATGTCTGGAAGGATTTTACCATCTTCATCTCCCCTGGGAATGTGATGTAACATCAAACCTGAGCTATGCAGCAGCAATACTTTAATATAAATAAATCCTGTACGTTTTTGGAGCTGTTGCAGGTCTTTAGAATTAAACCAACCAAAGGGAAACAAGGCAGACTCAGCAGCTGTTTGAGGCTTTTCCACAGAATTTTTTCAAATTACCAAATCTTTGTTCTTCAGTTTCCCAAGTCCAAGGGCAGAGTCTATCCTTGACCTCTAGAAGGATGAAATTAGTTTTAAAAGCGTAGTGATCTTTTAAAAAAGAAAACAATGTTATGCTCACAGATGTACTAAAGCCTTTAAACCTCCATCTGCCAGTTTCTGCATGAGTGTGCAGACCAGGAATAAATAGGTTATTGGTCTGGGGAGGCACAAGGGATAGTGTGAGGATGAGCTAAGGGCAGGATCCCTGGAAATCCTGGTGATTTCCAGGACCAGGTCATCCACAGTGAGGAAGGGAGGGGAACGTGGTGCCTGGCACACCCTAAAACGCCCTGGCAGGAACGCGGGGAGTCCAGAAACGGGGATTCCTTCCTTCCTCTGCTTCATCCCGCCGCTCAAGAGCCGAATCCTTTCCTTCTGCCCACTCCCGGCTGCCGGGGATGCGAGCTCACCCTTGTTCCGTTCTGTGGGAGCGACAGTGAGGGTCGGAGGGCTCCGGGGCTGCTCTGCGGCCACCGCTGCCACACGCAGCGCTCCGAAGCCGTTGGGACAGGGTTTGGGTACCAGCCGGGAGGGGGAAGAGCCAGTTCCCCTTCCCCTGGCCGCTCTCCGAGCCCGTTCTCTCGCTGCCCCGAGCCGGGCGGGGGAGGCGCCGCGGCGGGGGCGGGCCCGGGGCGGCGGGGCCGGCTCCGCACGGCGCAGGTTGGGAACCGCGTGGGCCGGAGCAGCGCCGGGAGCGGAGCGGAGCGGAGCGAACCGGGCCGAGGCAGCATGGGCCAGCCGCGCCGCCGCTCCGTGGTCATCACCGGC
>VWZV01014674.1:37550-57687 GCA_013397155.1 Irena cyanogastra | reverse complement strand
GGGGGCGCTGGGCGGGGGCCCCGCCCCCCCCAGCCCCTCCCCGGATTTGGTCTTTGCGACCTGCCGGTACCCCGAGAAGGCGCAGGTGAGCGGGGCGGGGGCGCCGGGGGTCCTCGGAGCGGGGTAAAGGGGTCGGGAGGGAGGAGAAGGCACTTTGAAAGCGCGGAACGTCTCGAGCATCCCTGAGCCGGCAGCGAGAGCCCGGAGCCGGGGTGGAGCCGAGACTGAGCCCCCGGAGCTGGGACTGAGCCCCCGGAGCCGGGACTGAGCCCCTGGGCCGGGATGGAGCCGGGACTGAGCCCCCGGAGCCGGGACGGAGCCGGGACTGAGCCCCCGGGCCGGGATGGAGCCGGGACTGAGCCCCCGGAGCTGGGACGGAGCCGGGACTGAGCCCCCGGAGCCGGGACTGAGCTCCTGTCCGGGGCAGGAGCCGGGGCGGGTGGAGCCGATACTGGAGAGCTCTCCGGGGCTGGAGCTGCGGTTTGCCGATGACAGGGAGCGTTCCTGGGAGGAGGAGAGCGAGCGGGACACGGCCAGGCAGCTGCAGCATCTCCAACGCTCCTGCCATCCCCGAGTTTCATCCCCGAGTTTCTCGCTGGATTTGCTGCTGGAGATGTCAGTCCTGTCCTTCTCCAGATCTGCAGGGACAGCTCATCACCCCTCAGAAACCTTTCCCGTGGGACAAACCCACCACAGCTTTGCTTCTCTCTCTCTCCCCGGCAGTCTGGGTCCCCAGCAGGAGCCGTGTGCCCTATCTGCCTCTTTTTCTCTGCTGCACTTGCAACAAGTGAGAAAGCCCAAAGGAGCAACGAATTAAACACCTCTCTAGTTCCCCTCTCTGCTGGGCAGGGCTCAGAGTTTCTGCTGGAAACAGGAATTTTTGTTACCTGCTGCTCGTGGATCACTTGCAGCCCTCTCTCTCCCGTTCCAGCCCCAGCCCCTGCTGCTGCAGCATCGCGGTGGTTTTGGGATCCTGTAGACTTTTACAGGAGTTTTTAAACTCCTGTGAAAGACTGCCAGACGAATTTCACACACACCTCAAACTTTTGGGAGGCAAATCGCTGAGGGTGATCCATCACCCTGTGAGCAGCAGTGTCACCTGTTGGATGTGCCGAGGTCTTTGGGCAGCACAGAAACACACACAGGTACCCAGCCCCTGCTCCTCCCGGGGCTGCAGCACGCCGAGCACTCAGCCCTGAGGCTCTCTCCAACCCCTCTGGAGTAGCCCAGGCATTTGGAAGGAGAATTGATAGCCACAGCCCCATCTCTGCATCTCCCCTGTTTCCAGCAAGGCAAATTCCAGAGGGAAACAGAGCCCCTGTGTCTGCTCCTTCTGGGGGATTTCGTTCCTTTCATGCAGATTGTGATCACACCGTCCTAGCAATAAACCAAACACAACAACTTTGTTTACTGCTTAGCTACAAAAAAAAACCTCTGAAAGGTGGTGCTCGGGATGTGGGACAGGGCTGGCCAGGTAGAGCTGCAGTCTGACTCTGCTTCTCCAGAGGGGCCTCTGCAGGTCCTTATGAAAGGGAAGGGAAATATCTCCAGCACTAAGGCACATTCAGGGCGTTTCTGAATGAAACAGCCCAGCCAGGCTGGGATCAGGTGCACAGCTCCCTTTCAGCCCTGCTGCTCCCCCCGAGCCCCTCCTGGCAGCACCTGAGCAGAAATTCACTGCATTCTGTTCCCTTTTAACTCCTGTTCCCGAGCTGGCACCGCTCCCAGCCCGGTTTCCTACCGGCGATTGCACAAGAGCCCGCTGTGGTAGCGGCACAGGAAAGCAGCAGAGACATCTGACCTGTGTCAGATCGAAATCTCCAGGCCCGGTTGTTTGTCCTAAAGCTGCTTCAGCTAGTGCTGAGGGAGGTTCTTTCTCTTTTTTCACCAACTGGCCCCTGTGATTTTTCATCGTAATTGTCTTGGATCCATTACACGGAGAAGTGAAATGGTTCCTTCAACAGCAAGAGCTTCCTAGGAAACATTACATGGGCAAACCTCAGCACCACTCATCAGTTTGGGGGTTGTTGGGGGTTTTTGGGGGGGTTGTTTGTTTGTTTGTTTGTTTTGGGTTTTTTTTTGTTTTTGGGGTTTTTTTGTGTGTGTGGTCAGTGTTTAAAAATCTGTAGCAAAAAGGCTGTAAACCTGCACAGGAAGGTGAAACAGCCTTCAGACAGTGCAATGAGTCTGGGAAGAGTCTGGGTCACTCCTGGCTGGTGGGAGAAACCTGGAAAGCCTCTGGCAGGCAGGAAACTGGCCAGGAGCCACGTTCCAGCAGCCCCAGTGGGGATCCTGCCGGCCACATGGGGTTCATCCTCAGCTTTTTTATTTTTTAGGGGGCAAGTTTTGTCCTTGGTGGATCAGGGTGGGTTTTTGTTCTTTGTAAGGACCTCCAGGCCATGTGCTGTGCTTTGGCAGGACATCAATAGAAACCTCTGCAGTCAGCTGAAAGCAGATTTCTAACAGATGGGTTTGGAAACTCCACAAGGAAGAGAAATCTTTACTAAAGGTATTGTAGTGGTTTCACCAGCGTTATCTGCCCCATCTGCAGTGCGTGGAGCTGGCACAAAACCTTCTGACCCTCTGAGAGTGTTCCCACTGGTCCTTGGGGCTGGCAGAGGGCAAGAACAGACCTGCCCCAGCCTCCAGCACTGGGAATCTTGGTCATGGCAGCACCAAATTCAGCTGCTGCTCTCAAAGCTTGGCTCCAGCCTGGCAGTGCTGCTGAGCCTGGTAGGAAAGGCAAAGGTTCAGTGATTTTCTTGTCATTCTTATTTTTTTCCTTTCTTTCTCAGAGAGGAACCTGAGAATGAATTTCCAGTCAGGTTTTGAACTCCCAGAGTTCAGGTTCCTGCTCTCCAGGGATTGGCACTGCAGGCTCAACTTAGGGCACACGAAATGGGCTTGGCCCATCTCACACCTCTTTGCTGGCTGTGAAGTTGAGGGAGTTTGTCTTTCTCTGCACACCTGGGTCAGTGCTTTTTCTCTTGACAGCAATTCAGGTGGTCTAATTTTGGTTTTTCCCCTTGGCTTTTTGTTGACCACATGAAAAATCCTCCTTGGTACAAGTGAATTGTCCCCCACTTCCTCTCCTGCATGAGAGGGTGAACCTGGAGAGCAGCAACTTTGGACAGTTCCTTTAAATTCTGCTCTCCTCAGGTTTGGCAGAGCAGCATTTTCCCGTTGCAGAATGGGCAGAGCTTAAATGAAAAGGCTTTTAGAAATAATCTTCCAGTTTGTAGAGGAAAAGTGATTAAATACACTTAGCTGCTGGCAAACACAGTTCCACCTCGGGCAAGAATCTCCCAGCAGAGTAATGACTGAATATTTTGGAGCCCTCCAAGCAGTGGACAGAGAGGAGCCCCTAAGAACCTGCGGGGGAAATCTGACTTTGCTTTCCTGTCTTCACCAGGAAAAGCAGCACATCTCCTGTAACTCCCTAACCTTGGCGTAATGCTGAACAGCTGCAGGCTTTTGCATGTGGGTCTGTGCTGGCAGAGGTTGTGAAAACTCGAGTTCTGGGGCTGAGGAGCTCCTAGGTGGCCTCCCCAGAACATTTGCCTAACAAATGGGCTGCAGATCACACGATAACAGCAGCAGGCAGGCAGATAACCACTGCCCCTCCTGCCAAAGCACCAGCGGAGACTCCTCCAGCCACGCTCTGATCCCAATCTGCCTTTCCTTGGGCTGCTCCAGCTCCGAGAGTGGGAGCAGCTACAAATCTGCCGGGAAATAATCCTGATGCGCTGTCCCTGCTCTCCAGATGGGCACAGCCCCAGCGCTGTCCTTGCCAGGGTGGCTCCAGGCTCACGGACCCGGCTGGAATTCTCCCCACTCCTCATTTTCTTCTTTGCTCCTTCCTTTCCCATCATCTTTCCCATAAAAAGGGAAAACTCTGCCCTAAAGGACTGCACTGGTGTCCCCTGTGTGATGGGGAATCAGCTTCTTTTTTGTCCTCATTTCCCGGCCGCGTTTCCCTCTCTCTTTCTCCCCTGGCTGAGGTACTTGAGAGGTACAGAGGTCCCAGAACGCCTGATAGCAGAGATTTCCCTCTAATGTATGACCCTCCCATTTAATTTTCAGTTCCTACGGAATTTAGGGGTTTTCCCCATTGTTTCTTTCATCTTTTAATATCCAATTTCATTTATCAGCAAACCTAAAGCTTATTCGTAAAAGCAGATATCTTTTTCCATCCATCAATCAGTGGAATCCTTCCCATTTTATCTCTCAGTGCTGGTTTTATCTCCCAGCAGAGCCACGGCTTGTTTGTAAAGACAGCCCCGTGCTCGTTCCTCTCGGGAAGGAGGAGATGAATAAACCCGTGGTACCCGGAGCTGCGGCATTTCCCGGGAGCATCTCCGGTTCCTCCCGCTCTCCCCACAGCCTCTGTGAGCTCCCAGGTGGAGAAATTCCTCGCTGCTCGAGTCCTCTGCAGAGCTCTGGGAAGCTTCCAGCGCTCAGTTTTTGCCTCGCTCCGAAGCAGGGGATTGTGTTCCAGCCCGAGCCTGCTCCCCTGTCAGCCGCGAGCTCTCTGCTCACTGTCTCTGTCAGCTCTGCGGCTTGTTTTTCCCTTTTACACATATTTGAGCCATGTGGTTTGCAACTGGGAAGAGCAGCTGAGTGATCTGTGCGCCAGATTTGTCAGGCGAAGGGGGCACTTCTGAATATATATCAGGCAGAGAGGGCATCCTTGAAGTCTTTCTAATTTTGGGTTATTGCGGAGTTGTTTTGTTCGATTTTTTTTTTTTCTGGAAGTGTTTTACACTTCCTACAGCAGCGAGGTCTGGTTTTTCTGGAGTCAGAGAGGGCGGTGGGTCAGGGCAGCTCTGTGGAAGCTGTTCCAGGGCTGAGCAGCGAGCTGGCTGTACACCGTGATACTGAAAAGCTGTCTCAGAGGGATGCAGAAAAATAGGATCCACCTCTGGCTTTGTCCCGAGCGCAAGCAGGATGAGGTGAAGGATACCCAAGCACCTTTATCCCGCCCGCGGGCTGTGTTTGTTTGCCGTGATTGCTTCCAAGTGGCTGAGTGCGGCCAGGCCCTTTCCAAGGGCTGTAACCGAAGTGGATAATGCTTCCATAGAGAAGGCAAAGTAAATCTTGCTAAATGACAAAGACAACAAAAGATTCCTGGTTGAAATCTAGCAATAAATACGCCGTGTGCTGATGAGTCTGCGTCTGGAGCCCTGAGTGCCAGAGGATCTTGTTTAAATCAGAATAGGCTGACTTCTTGTTAATAGTAATTAAAAATCAGCCAGCAGGAAACAACAGATGCTAATCAGAGTTTAATTCTTGTCTTGGACTCCCCACGAGTTGATTCTCAGGGGTGATTGTTCAGGTGCAGAGCAGTTCTACTATGCTAAATAAACACAGTGTTGGGGGCTGTGTTGTGGCTTTTTGTTTGTTTTTAAATTATCTGTCACAGCACACTAATTAAGGATGACTTAGCTGGGATGTGTTGGCAGTACCTACTTGTCTCAGTCCTCCTTTTCTCATGTTCCTTCTAGTCACAGGAGGGGAAAAATAGGCTTTCCTGCAACTTTTAGATGTTCTAACTGGATTTTTCAGCTTGTATCAGGTGTAACATTCTTGAAGACCAAAGCTGTCGAGATCAGCTTTGTGCCTGAGAGAAATTTAAACCCCTGAAGTGGGGGTCACTTGTTAACTAGGTAATTAACTGGAAAACCCATTGAATTTTAAACCTAATTTGCATGCAGCTATTGTAATTTCATGCTATGGACTGGAGAAGGCTTCAGTCCTTAATTGAAAATATTGCTCACTCACTTCAGAAGCCTCTCAGTTGCTGCTGCTGCTCAAAGCAGCTCTTGCCTTCCAGCAGAAGCTGGTAGCTCGTTTCTGTCGGAGAGCAAAGCATATAAATAAATGAACTATAAATAAATGGACAAACCTGGAGAAGCCAGAGCACTCCTGGAGTTTATCATGCACTACGTGATACTGACAAATTGAAATCCAGTGAAAATCCAAAGCACAGAATTACTGCAGGCCTTGACATGGCAGAGCTATTTCATCCTGGACTATCAATAAACAAGACAGTGTGTTCTGGGCCTTTAATTTATGGAAATCTGTCCCACCAAGCCCTGTCCAGAGCAAGGAATGTCTTCTGGTTTTGTGCTTCTGGCTTGTTTTTCCTTCCCCCTCCCCTTAATAGCCTTAACTGCAGTTGTAGATTGGCCTTGGTGGGAGAACAAATCTCCCAAACGAGCCTGGAGAGAGCCCTGCAGGATCTGATGTGAGATAAAAGATGTGATCCATTACACATCCATCCTCTGTTTGTCAGAGGACACCGAGTCCCTAAAGTGTCTCCAAGGGGCAGAGAAGGATTCTTTCCAAACCTGCCCTCCTGACCCCAATTCCCAGAGGGCTCCTAAAGAAAGGGATTTGCCGGGGCTGGAATGTTTGGCCAGGTTGCCGTGTCTCCTGAACATGACTGGGAATATGGAATCCATCTGTTGTCTTTGGCCACGCTTCCCACTCGGCTCCGTGGCACAGAAACCTGAGCACCCCAGCCGGGCCCGTAAATCCGAGCTGGACGCGCTCTGTGCAGCCGGAACACCCGGATGGATTTCTGCAGGAACACCAGCCTGCTGTGCTGACAGGAGAGGAGCCGCTTCCAGAGGCAGGGAATTGTTCTCCCGCGCGGGGGCTGTGCCTCAGACTCATTTCTTGGTGGGCTTCACCTCCACTTACAAGAACTGGCGCTAACGAGGCTGCTGGGGAAGGATTCCCACCGGGAAACGGCTGGGGAACTTTTCCTGCAGCCAGGAATTCCAAATGGCTTTTTAAAAGCATTCCTCTCGCCCTGAAGGGATGTCCAGCACCAGCTGAGCTTCAGGAGAATTAGAATTTTCTCACAGAACTGGGGAGGCACTGGATTTTTACTGGAATGCTGAGAACTGAGCACTAAAACTGAGAAATATCCCACTGAAAATCCAGTGTGCTGCAGTCTGGACTAAGCAGGGGGAGAGTCCAATTTCTTAATCTGGCTCTTAGGAAAGCTGCTGGGCAGGCTGGAAAACAAAGGAGAATCACTGCCTTCAGTCCAATCATGAAAATATTTCAGTTGGAATTCTGGAGGTGCAGAATTCCAAGTGATTTATGTAATAGCCATNTTTTTTTCTTCCTAGGAACTGCAGCAGCTTAGCAAGGAATACAGCAACATCAAGCTCCTGCAACTGGGTGAGTAAAGGGCTTTATTTCTGAAATTTGTTCAGCTTAGGTGAGTGCATCTTGAAAAAATTGGTCTCCTGAGTGATCAGTAGCTGGACACGATCTCCAGCAGCTGAAAATCACCTTTAGATAACACTGGGGAAATGTAATTGTGTAAAACCTGTGCATTTTCACCTGTGTGCTGCCCAAACTCCCCCACTGAGCCTCAGCTTTGGTTTGGCACGGGTCGCCCTGTGCCAGGCACACCCTGAACCCTGCTCTGTTCACCTGGGGCTCCTCCTGCTCCTCTGTGCAGATGTGGTGTGTGAGAACAGCATCAAGAAAGTGGTGAAGGAAGTGGAAGAAATCGTGGGGGACAAAGGGCTGAACTGCCTCATCAACAACGCTGGCATCAACGTGCTGGCCTCGCTGGAGGAGGTCACGGCAGAGACCATGCTCACCATCTACGAAACCAACACCGTGGCCCAGCTGATGGTCACCAAGGTAAGGACTGGGAGGGTGGCCTTAGTCCGGGGCTTTTCCACAAGTGAGCTGGACTTGTCCAGGTGTTGGTCCCCTTGGAAGTGCACAGAGACAGTTCTGACACGGACCTGCCTGTCTGCAGCTGCTGTCTGTGCACCTGGTGTGGGGTCACTTCAGGGCAGGTGGGCAGAGGAGGAGGAAGAGGCAGAAGAGGCTGCTGGAGGAAGGTCTCCTCTGTCCACTGGGTCTGAGGAGCCATCACCGCGCTGTGCTGGTGGCACAGAGCTGTACTGCATTCCTGCTTTGAATGAGGGATTGATCCAGCTCCAACCCAAATCACCAAATGAAAGCAAACTCTGGTTTTCGCAGGCGTTCCTCCCGCTGCTGAGGAAGGCAGCACAGCTGGGCACTGGAATGGGCTGTCACAGAGCTGCCATCATCAACATGTCCTCTCTGGCTGCCTCCATGCAGCTCGTCCAGGCCAACGAGATGTTCCTCAAGGTCTATCCCTACAGGATAGCAAAGGTTTGTGGGCTGCCCTGGGCTGTGCTCCCTGGCTGAGGGCAGGTGGACACCATGCTGACCTTAGGGTGGACACAAAAAATGTTCTTGTTCTTCACATGGGTGGAAATGAGAGCTGTGGAGCACTGCACCTGGAGAAACTTCTGGAGAACAGGCTCCCAAATCCCCGTGGGGATTTGGCATTCAGGGAAGAGCTGATGCCATCGAGTGTGGGTTCCGTCAGCTGTGTTCTGCTCCCATCCAAGAGAGAGAGCAGGAAGGAAACTCAGCAAAAGGTGTGCTGACCTGTACGTGGTGATGTCAGTTAGTGACAGGTGGGATTTTTAGTTTTCTCACATCCAGGGATTGAGTTTGTACAGATAGTCAGGATCACACATACAGTTTCTCCTACACCACCTACTCATAAGCTGTTAAATGCTTGTTTTCCCTGTTCAGAAGTAAATGAATGTTTGTGTAGTGATTAGTGCAGAAAAACACAGTCCTTATGTCAATATTATTCTCCTCACAGCTCCTGAAGCGTTTCAAATGCTACTTTATCTTCCTTTACAACTTCGTTTCGTTTTTTGGCAGTAAGTGTGTGGTGGTAGAGCTTTCAGAATTCCCAGAAAGTCTGGATGAGTTACTGAGAGCCTCTTCCTGCCCGTTCCTGTGCCAGCAGGGTGGAAGGGAGGTGCCCAGCAGCCTGAGGTGGTGCTCAGGGCTCATGAACAGCACATTAACTGCTGATTTCCACTCCCGCAGACTGCCCTGAACATGATCACCCGGTGCCTCGCTGCGGACTTAAAATCTGACGGAATTCTCTGCATTTCCTTGCACCCAGGCTGGCTTCAAACAGACATGGGTGGACACATGGTGAGTGCCAGCACTGGAAATGTGCCACTGCGGCTCTCCTGTTGTCCCAAACCCCTGGCTGCACACCTCTGTGTTCTTCTTCATTCCTTAAATGCATTTAATTCTCTTCTGCAGGATATTCCCAGTAATGACTTAAGCTTGATTCATTCCAGGCTCCCATGCAGGTGCAGGAGGCTATCCCAGGTATTCTCTCTGTTCTGGACCGTCTTGGTGAAAAGGAAAATGGTTCTTTCCTGGACTGGCAAGGGGAAACTCTGCCGTGGTAGAAGCACACAGAACTCCACAGGAACAGCTCGTCAGTCACAATTTAACCTTGCCACTCCTGTCTGTGTCTCTAGGGGTTTTTTTACACGCTTGTTGAAATAGCCAGTCTGACACTCAGCCTCTCTCTAGGCTCCAAATTCTCTTTCCAAGAATTTGGAAAGCAAAGTGGCTGAGTCTTTCACTTGGTATTGCTACTGCTCTGCTCTAATGCTTCCTACAACACTACTGTGCTCTCAGATGGGATCTCCTGGAACCCTCTGAAATGGATCCAAACCTGCAAGTTAAACCAGGGGCTGCTGCTTCCTTTTCACTTCCAACCCAAAGTGGGCTTCTGGCTCTTAGCAGAATGAAATGACCTGACCTCAGAGTAAGGCCAGTGCAGGCTGTCAGGTTCCAGTATGCTCAGTTACCTCCAGGAAAAAACTCCTTTGATTTCCTTTGTTCCCAACTGAGCCAAGGCTGAGATTGCCCAGCTCTAAACCAATGGAATTTGGTATTTCTGTGAATTCCGTGGCAAACTCTGAGTGTCCCCAGGTTGCCAGTGTACACCAGGCACTTGCTTTGTTCCCAGTGGGTGACTAACAGCCTGATATGGGGGTGGGAATGTTGTTTTGTACATAAACTTCTGAAGTGTCTTCAATAAAGTCTTGATGAAACAAACAGTCTGTTTACTGAACTGTTTACTTCATTTAATTTCTCCTCATAGGTTTCTCTGTCCTGACAAGGGAACTTTATTGCTAATTTTCGGGAAGAAACCCTGACCCATGCTAACCTTTCAGGGCAGCTGGGTCTGACACAGTGTGGTGTACCCAAAACAGAGACAGACCCTTGTTCTGGCCTGAAATACCAAAAGCAGCTGGTGAATAAATCTCTTGTGTTCTGGCTGAGGTAGGTATAAAAACAAAAAAGCTCTTTGAAGTCTGGGATTGGCTTCAACATCCCTCCCTCATGCCAGGTGATTAGGCACTTTCATGCTGTGCCAAGCTGGTGGGTTCCTGTGCCGAGCAAGAGAAGACAAACAACAGCCAGGTAAGGGGAGAGGACAGGTGTGGCTGTCCCTGGACAGCGGCCACCGGGACCTGCCTCGGGCTAAGGGTGTGGCAGGAGAGGTGTCTGTGTGCCTTCCATGATCCCTGCATCGACAGGGACAGGCTCACTGGAACAGCATCACAGAATCACAGAACTCTTCAGAGAATCCTTCACAGAATCATAGAAGCCTTCAGAGAATCACAGAATCCTTCAGAGAACCCTTCACAGAATCACAGAATCCTTCAGAGAAGCCTTCAGAGAATCACAGAATCCTTCAGAGAATCCTTCAGAGAATCACAGAACCCTTTAGAGAATCACAGAACCCTTCAGAGAATCACAGAATCCTTCACAGAATCACATAACTCTTCAGAGAATCACAGAATCCTTCAGAGAACCCTTCACAGAATCACAGAATCCTTCAGAGAACCCTTCAGAGAATCACAGAACCCTTCAGAGAATCACAAACCCCTTCAGAGAATCCTTCAGAGAATCACAGAACCATTCAGAGAATCCTTCACAGAATCCTTCACAGAATCCTTCAGAGAATCACAGAATCCTTCACAGAATCACAGAACCCTTCAGAGAACCCTTCACAGAATCACAGAATTGTTTTGGTTGGAAAAGCCCAGAGTCCAGCCTGTGACCGATCCCCATCTCGTCACCCAGCCCAGGGCACTGAGTGCCACGTCCAGTCCTTCCTTGGGCACCTCCAGGGATGGGGACCCCACCACATTCCCATACTCAACAACCCTTTCCATGAAGAAATTCCTTGTGCTGTCCAAAATTCCTCCCGCTGTGGCTCTTTGTGCCACACTTCCCTTCTCAGACTGGTTTTAGGTGACTCAGGAGGTGAACACGCCCCAGCCACTGATTTTCCACGTGTGGCTGAGGTCACCGTGCAAACTGGCGGGTGAGGGACACGCCTGGGTTGAACTGGGTGAAGGATTTAGCTTGGAGCAAAGCTGGGGAAGGGTTTAGAGCACCAGGAGAGGCTGAGGGAGATGGGAAAGGGGCTCAGCCTGGAGAAAAGGAGGCTCAGGGGGGCCCTTGTGGCTCTGCACAACTCTTGACAGGAGGGGACAGCCCCAGGTCGGGCTCTGCTCCAGGGAACAGGGACAGGAGGAGAGGGAACGGCCTCAGTTACACCAGAGGAGGTTTAGGTTGAATATTCAGAAAAATTTCCTCATGGAAAGGTTGAGAAACATTGGAATGGGCTCTGAGGGACCATGAAGGATCAGGAGAGGCTGTAAGGGACCAAGAAAGACCACAAGGAGCTGTGAGGGACTGTGAAAGACGAGGAGGGATTGTGAAAGACCATGAGGGACCACGAAGGACTGTGAGCAGCCAGGAAGGGCCGTGAGGGAGCATGAAAGACCATGAAGGATCGTTAGGGACCGAGACCAGCACCTTGAGGGACCCTGAGGGGCCATAAGGGACCATGCAGGACTGTGAGCAGCCAGGAGGGGCAGTGAGGGACCATGAAGGATCGTGAGGGACTGAGACCAGCACCTTAAGGGGCCGTGAGGGACCTACAGGCCCGTGAGGGACCGACACCGGCACCTTGAGGGACCCTGAGGGGCAGTGAGGGACCTACAGGCCCGTGAGGGACCGACACCGGCACCTTGAGGGACCCTGAGGGGCAGTGAGGGACCTACAGGCCCGTAAGGGACCGACACCGGCACCCTGAGGGACCCCGAACGGCCGTGAGGGACCATGAACGGCCATAAAGTCCCGTGAGGGACCGACACCGGCACCTTGAGGGACTCTGAACGGCCATGAGGGACCATGAACGGCCATAATGGCCCGTGAGGGACTGACACCGGCACCTTGAGGGACTCTGAACGGCCGTGAGGGACCATGAACGGCCATAATGGCCGGTGAGGGACCGACGCCGGCACCTTGAGGGACCCCGAACGGCCGTGAGGGACCATGAACGGCCATAAAGTCCCGTGAGGGACCGACACCGGCACCTTGAGGGACCCCGAACGGCCGCCAGGGACCGTTACCCGCGCGCGCCGCCAGGGGGCGCTGCGGCCGGGCGGAAGTTCCGGTGGCGGCGGAGCCGGTGGGTGATGGCGGCGGCGGTGGCGGCGGGGCCGTGAGGGGAGGGCGAGAGCGGCGGCTCAGGGGCTCCGTGCGGGTCCTGCCCGCGGCGGGGCAACACCGGCAGGGCCGGGAGGGCTGAGGGGAAGGAGGCGGCCCCTCGGTGACCGCCTGCTCTTAGGCCGCGCGGCTGCTTTTCTCGGCCTTAGGGAGGAGCCGGGCTGTGCCGGAGAGCTCGGCTGGAGTTGCTGTGTTTTTAAAGTTAGAACAGCCCAGGCTTTATTAATAAATCGCCTCCGCGGCTCAGCTGCCCCGGTGCTTAACCCCCACAGCAGAGCCCGACAGACTGAAGGTAAAACCAGCAGGATGTTTAGGTTTTCAGCCCGTTTTTGGGGATGTGGGGTTTATAGGGAAGGTTTTTTAAAGCTGCATGTTTGCGTTACTGAATGAATGTTGTTATTGTAACAGTCATTGCTGGCTCTGCCAGTGAACAAAGAGAACAAAATGTTAATATCACGGCTGAGTTCCCAGTTACTGAAGGCTTCGAGAATTGCAGGTAAATTGGTATTGTGTGACCGAGTTTTCTGTTCGTTTGGGTTTATTTTCCTGGAGTAATGGGGCTCCCAGAAGTTTCTTTTCCACCAAGCAGTGCAGGAGAGAGGAGGCTGTTGTTGAGTCAGTGGTTGTTAAATGTTTTTATGTCTCTGATTTACTATGTAAGTAAGGTGTGGCTTTGGTTTAATCTCTTTTAACCTTAGCAGCAGAGAGGTTTGATACAGCAAACACTTCCTTACCATTCCAAATTGATTTTCCATCAGAAAACACAGGAACATTCCACTTAACGGAATCGTGGAAAGGTTTGGCTTGGAAGGGACCTTAATGGCCACAGAATTACAAACTCCTGCCGTGGGCAGGGAGATCTTCCAGTGAAGGGGAACCTTAAAGGCCATGGAATTCCAATTCCTTCAGCTCCCAGTGAAGGGGAACCTTAAAGGCCATAGAATTCCAATTCCTTCAGCTCCCAGTGAAGGGGGACCTTAAAGGCCATGGAATTCCAATTCCTTTACCTCCCAGTGAAGGGGAACCTTAAAGGCCATGGAATTCCAATTCCTTCAGCTCCCAGTGAAGGGGAACCTTAAAGGCCATGGAATTCCAACCCCTTCACCTCTCAGTGAAGGGGAACCTCCACCCTGCTCTGCCTGGGTGACCTGAGCAGCTTACCCAGTAAAATATAATATATTTTTAACATGACAGCATTGTAGCTAAAAGTGAAAATTGAAAATCTTTCCTTGCTTTCGTGCTGACTATAAAACTTCTGTGAGTGTTTCCCATTATTAGCTTGCTCTGGCCAGAGCTGCCTGGCGTTTTGAGAGCTGGGCAGAGCTTTTCTCTGGAAAATTCTGCCTTTTTAAGTGCACCCCTTTTCTCCCCAAGGCCACCTCTTGCCCAGGTCAGTGTCCTCCTTCCTCTGCTGCCGCTCTCTGTCCGCACGCTACAGCACCCAGCCCCCCAACACCAGCGGGGCCCAGCCCCAGCAGTGGCACACGCTGGACCCCGAGCTGGAGGAGATCCTGATTCCCAGGAAACTCTCCATCAGCCCCCTGGAGAGCTGGCTGACAGTGAGGTACTCCCTCCCCAAAGCTGAGGGGGCTCAGGAAGAAGCCAGCCATGAAAGCCCACAGCCCACCGAGTGTCCCCCTGCTGCTGCTGGGACGGGGGATGTGGAGGAAGGAGAGGGAGCCCTGGGTGACAAAGTGCAGTGCAGGAACGTCCTGAAGATCCGCAGGAGGAAAATGAACAGGCACAAGTACAAGAAGCTGCTCAAGAGGAGGAAGTTCATCCGCAGGAGGATAAAGGAGGGGCGCAAGAAGAAGCGTCAGGTGAGCTCAGGGGAGGGGGAGTTCCCTGACAGAAATGTGCCCACACGTCAGACCAGCCTCTGCTCAGGTGTTGGGTGATGGATTTAAGTGGGTTTGGGGAAAATGAGCCTGAATTAATTCAGCATTTAGCCTGGAGCTGTGCCAGGGGAGGGTCAGGTTGGACGCCAGCAGGAATTTCTCCATTTTTCCAGACATTGGAACTGCCCAGGGAGGTTTGGAGTCACATCACATCATCTGTGACATCAGTCACAGCTGGACTCAATGATCTCAGAGATCTTTCCCAGCCTCAGTGATTCTATGATTCCAAACATAAACGTGGTGATTGCTGGGCTTAATTTTTCGTCCATGACAGTAATTTACAAACGTGTGTGATTAATGGAGATGAATTTTAACATTTGTGCGAAGGATGAATTCATGTGTCTCCCTTGGATCAGGGAGACTGCTTTAATCGTAATTTCTTCCCTGTCTTGCCAACATCCTCAAGTGCTGCTTATTCTATTTTTTTTAATATAGAAGCCTTTTACTTCTTTTAATAGAAGGGGTGAGGGAAGGTGTTGGGGTTTGTTCAAGCTGGGGATGTTCTCCTTCAGCACTGCCTTTTATGAGATATAATTCAGCTAATTCTCTAGGAATTCTCACCTTGCCCAGATACAAATTGGGTTTAATTGCAATTCCACTGCTTCAGATTTGCAGCGAACTCTGTAAAATCCTCGTGTTTGCCTTACCATTTCATTGCCCACCTTCTCAGTTTTCCTTGCACAGGACCTTTAAAATGATATTGCCAAAATCCTTGTGCATTTTAATGCCTTCTGATGTATTTTCTGCAGTAAAATTCAATATTTTGACACTTAAAAACCTTTGTTTCCTTTGTATGTTACACCTACACTGTCCTTGGGACATGTGGGTGGTGGCTGTTGCTTCTAAGCTGTGTTACCTCTTTTTTTTTCTCTTTTTTTTTCTTCCTGTTTTAGATAAAATTTGAGAAAGATTTGGAGCGCATCTGGAAAAAAGCTGGCTTGAAAAGTGCTCCTGCAGGGTGGCAAACCCCCAAGATCTACCTGAGGAGTTCCAAGCGATAAAAAAACCCACCTGTCACAAATTTTAACCTGCAATTGTAATTAAAAAATTATTTAAGTATGTCAGTGACATTTAACCTCTTTCTGATTGTGATGAAAATAGTAGGAAGGAGTTTTCCAAGGACAAACTGGCAGCTTTTCCTCCCCAAAGGAGAGGTGGGAGCTCTTTTCTGGTGGTTTGGCACTGCTGTCCTGTGAATTGCTGAATTTGTGGAGTCCCTCTTTGAGATGAGACTGAACTTTAAGAAAAATCAGGTGTGGGAGATAGGATCAGTGCAAGAATTCCTGTTGTTTATATGGCACAAACCTTTGGGAAAATTCTTTTCTAAACTGCATTCTTTCACAGCCTTACTGCAGAAAGGTTGGGGTTTTCCTAAGAGTTGTGGTGGGATGGGAATGGGATCAGAATTCCATGGAGTTTTCCTGCAAGAGCTTTTGTTGTCTCTGATCTGGAGCCTTGGTGTGCACGTGCCTTGGGCATTGTGTGAGCATCCTTAAAAGGCACATTTATTTTTGTGTTCTATTTTGTGCTAATAAAAAATGGTTATTTTTGTCTTTGACTCACCCCTGTCATGTAGAACATCCAGATATTGGTCAAAGTGGAAGCTCAGAGCTAATTATTCATTAACTACAAAAACTTTTGTGCCTGAGACAAGCCTGATACAATCAGCTGCTTTTGCATGCTTGAAGAGAGTTGTGAAAGCTGTGAAAAATACAGGTGTTTAAAATAAACCCTGACAGAAGACTTTTTATCTGGGTTCTGCTTTGGGTTTTGCTTTTCTTTTTGGGGTTTGAGGCAGTTCTGGGTGGTTCAGTGTGATTTAACTTTTGTATTTTGGCAAAGAGATGGGGTGGGCTGAGGGGGAAAAGAGCTGGGAAACTCCCTGAAAATTATTCCCTTTTTTTCTGCTAGGAGAGAATAAACTGAAAGGGAGGAAAAGAAATAATCTGTGGAAATCATTGCTACAAGGTGCAGTTTAGGAGATCCTGAGCCACAGCTTCTCTGGGCCTTACCACTCCTCACAGGCAAGAATTCCTTCCTAACGTCTTCAATCTCTCAGGATTTGTGTTTTACTTGTGGAAAAACTCTGTCTTACAAGGCACTAATCAGGTTTTACACCCCAGGGCTGTGTCAGCTTCCTTCAGTGTTCTTGACCACAGGGTGGAATTTGAAACTCAATTTACTGAGCAACCAGAGAGCTGGAAAATGCCCCTGATTTTCTGTAGAGGGAGCATGAGTCCAGGATTTACTCACAAAGCTTTATTAAGAGTTGCTCTTCCTCTCCAAAACATCTGCATCCCACTGAACCTGCACAGCTAACAAAGGTTGATGTGCATGTGTGGCTGTGGCAACAAAAAAAAAGCTGCAAACAGGAAAGCTTTGACTTAAAATTCCCCAATTATTGAAGATTTCCATAGTTTTGCTGTTCTGAGAGGAAATGGTTGAAAACCAGACAAATTCATGGTGTTCATTACAGAGCTTGGAGATGACTGGTGGGATGGTTTTATGTCACTCATAGGGTTGGAAAGGTCCCTCAAAATTGGAATATAAATCTAATGTCTCTCATTTTCCCCTAATTCTTGGATTCCATGCACTTAACTGCAGGCAGCAAGCTCAGCTGAACAGAAGAAATTCAGTTTTCTCTCACTGATCAGGTTTGTGCTGGAATGAGTTGGCTCTAAAATAGGAAATCAGCTGACTTGGAGGGGATGAAAACTCTGAATTTTGTTTCTCTAAACCAAATCCCATTGCAAATGTGGAGGGTGTTGCCCCATTTTGGAAAGGTCAGAGCCCAGCAATGTGGTGGCAGTGTCAAAAATAAGATTTCTTTTTAGTGTTAGCAAGTAATAATTCCTGGCAAACAGGATTTTGGTTGTCTCCTTAAGTTGGAGAACAATGATTCTCACCAGAATAAGAACTAAATAAATTTTTAAGAGTCTTCTCTAGAAAATGCGGTGTTCAGTGACATCAGCATGGATTCTTGAAGTTTTTTAGAGGCTTCTGGATATAAAATAAAAAGTAATTTCAGCCACAAATAAATCCAGTTTGAGTTAAAAATACATTCCAGCTGAGAATCAGGCCTGATTGAATATGGGAAGGGGAACAATGGGAAATAACTGCTTCCTGCAGCTTTTTCCTAAAAACCTGCATCAATTTCCAGTACTTTATAGAACTAGAAAATTGCTTGGTGCTCCATGGTGGTAGAGATGAGGTGTTGGAGATTTTTAAGATGAAAAGAAGCAGGAGATTTATGATACTGCTGGGGAGTACAAAATTAATTCTAATTTTTTATAAAATAGCAACCTCTCTGTTCCACAGCAAATCAGGAAGTTTGGTCCCTTTAGTAACAAGGATTAAAACCCAAATGGGTGAGAAGTAGAAACATTCAATTGTGTATAAATTGCAGCAATTGCTGCCTGAGTTAACTCAGTGATGGTTTGGGCTGTGCAGAATAGATTTCAGCTCCTGGGCAGCCACTCTCCAGTTCTGCACAGGAACATTTTTTGGATGTTGTCTCCTCTAGTTTTGGCTCACTTCACATTAATTCAATTCAACTCTTGAGTTCCTCGTGGGCTTCTCCTGCTCCAGGGGCCTGATTCAAACCAGGAGCTTGTAAAGGCACCAGGGGGAAAACCCTGATTCGAGGCTGGTTGTTGGCAGGCAGAAGGTTTGAGAATCCTTAAATCCTCAAGTGTGTGGTGCAGACTGAAAGGATTTATTCCCAGTGTTTGCAAGGATGATTTCACTGTGGGATGCCCCTTGCTGCACACAACTGGAGCAACAAAAAGAGAAATATTCTTCCTGCTGTATTGGTTTCTGATGGCTGGTGTGCCTAAAACCTGTATTTTTGGAGCATGTTTTGGGGGTTTTTTGTGTGTGTGTGGTTTATTTCTATTTGGGCTTTTGTTTGCTTTGGGTTTGGTTTTTTTGGTTGGTTGGTTGGTTGTTTTTGGGTTTTTTTTGGTTGGTTGTTGATTGGTTGGTTTTGTTTTGGGGTTTTTTGACATCAGAGGGAGAGGACAAGGGTGATGCCTCCTCCTTTTGCTGCTGGAAGATTTCCTTGCAAAAATCCCGAGTTTTATTGTGAGAACAGTTCTTTGTTCCATGAATAGACTTCAGTCTCAAAAAGGAGTAAATCAGCCAATATCAGGGGATGTTTGTAGCATTTGGAGTACAAAACACCTTTCAGGGCATTAACAGGACCTGAGTACCATTAATAATTAATAAAGTTAATGATTGCTTAGCAGGAGCAGTGGGCACCTTTACTCTGGTGAACTCAGCCCTGTTAAATGGGGCACTTTCATGTGAAAAACCAAAATATTGGTGAACATTGGCTCCAGGAGCTGTGACCTGCTCCTTCTCTAATCCAAATCTCAAATCCTGGAGTTGGCTCTGCTTTGGTGGGACTGATTCCTGATCCAGAAGTTCCCAATTTAACAAACCAGGCTTGTTCCTACCAGCTGAAAACCTGGCTGAGGTGAAGTTACTGATCTCACAAACAGCACCTGGGGCTGACTCAGATGCCATCTTTTCTTTTCACCATTCATGCTGTTCTCTGTTTTCCAGGAAAACATCCTGGTTTGGGGTCATTTGGGCTGAACCTCTCCAAAAATAACAGCACTCTGTACCCAGCCTGGAGCATTTGCAGAGCTGAAATGGGTTTGAAAAGTGGTTTTTTGTTATTTTTTTTTCCTGCTGCTTTTTAAGTAAATAAATAAAAATATCAATAACTGTCAGTCCTGTAAACATCTGAGGTAGCTTGGAGCAAACACAGGGTGCTGGTTTTCCTGTGGAAGAATCCATTCCTGCTTGACTTTCCCTACAAAACTGAGGAATAAAATTGAAACAAGGAGTTCTGTGAGTCAGAGAATTTAAGAAAACCAGCTGATACATCACTTTTGTGTCAAATCCCTGATTTAGGGATTTTTTTTTGTCTTGCTCCTTGCATGGATACTAAGAACTGTAAAACTGAGACTTTTCCCCCTTGAATGCAGCTGGAATTTTCTGCTAAATAGTAGGAAGAAGGAGGAGTTTGAATGGACAGTGGCACCTTGACAAGGCTAAATGGAAGTGGCTAAAATTTTGTTTGAAGTAGAAAACATGAACTATTGTTTAAAAAATGAGGTTTTTTTTTATTTGTTCTGTAATTGAGGCTTGGTGCTGCTCAGGCAGGTGCTGTGCTGAGGGAATGTCACTGCCTTTGGTGTGTCCAGGTCTAGAAAAAACCAATCCTGGATCCTCTCAGCAACTGGAATCCTTTGGAATTCCGTTCTCACTTGTAAATGATTGGTGTTAAGGCAAGGATGTGGAATTGTGAGCAAGGAGTTGGCAGAGCAGGTGAAAAATTAATAGTGTGGGATTTTTGTGTTTTATGGGAATTGGTTCATGGCGGGACAATCTGGCTGAGCTTTAGCAGCGGCCAGTGAGGAACTGGTTAAAGATGAGGGAAAAAAGAGGTGGAAGAAATGGAGTTGGAGTCAGCAAAGTGTGAGCAGCAGCAGCAGCAGCAGCAGTTACTCAGAGCCTCACTGCCTGCCTGAGTCACGGCTGCTCCTCGGGGACAAAGAGCTTTCCCTGCTGTCAGCACTGCCAGGCCAGGCCAGGAATGGCACAGCCAGGCCAGGAATGGCACAGCCAGATCAGGGTGGCATGGCCAGGCCAGGAATGGCACAGCCAGGCCAGGATGCCATGGCACAGCCAGGCCAGGAATGGAACAGCCAGGCCAGGGTGGCACAGCCAGGCCAGGAATGGCACAGCCAGGCCAGGAATGGAACAGCCAGGCCAGGAATGGAACAGCCAGGCCAGGGTGATTCAGCCAGGCC
>VWZV01014674.1:16664-37201 GCA_013397155.1 Irena cyanogastra | reverse complement strand
AGGGAGAAATAGGGATTTCCACCTTGTTCTGAGGGAGAAATATGAATTTCCACCTTGTTCTGGGGGAGAAATATGCATTTCCACCTTGTTTTGAGGGAGAAATAGGGATTTCCACCTTGTTCTGAGAGAGAAATACGAATTTCCACACTGTTCTTAGGGAGGCATTGCATTTCCACCTTGTTCTGAGGGAGAAATACGAATTTCCACCTTTTTCTGAGGGAGAAATATGCATTTCCACACTGTTCTGAGGGAGAAATAGGGATTTCCACCTTGTTCTGAGGGAGAAATAGGAATTTCCACCTTGTTCTGAGGGAGAAATAGGGATTTCCGCCTTGTTCTGAGGGAGAAATTGCATTTCCACATGTGGAGTAATCCCCAAAGTAGAGTGGGAACTCTCACTTGATTTCTAGAAGAGGCAAAGCAAGCAGCACCCTGAGTTTTTTTAGCTAAAATTATGGTTGCCAGAGCCCTCTTGGGTTAATCCTGAGCAAATACACTTTTCACACAGACTACCCTTAAAATCTGACCAGGCTCCATGTTTATGTGTCTAAATTTGGCAGCAGGATTATATTGAATTATGGAAAGCAACCTCCTTTCACCCAAAGTATTTTTATTTTTAATGAAACAGCCTGCAAAGCTGAGGTAAATAACACAACTCTGGGAGGCATCTTTGAGCACCCTCTTCAGGACCAACCCATTAATTTTTCCACTCTTTTCCCAGTCATTTCTGATCTCAAAATAAGCTGGAATCCCACTGCTTAATTATTTTAGGCGAGTGCAATGGATGGGCTGCAATTAGTGTCAAAACCTCCCAGTAGCAGAGCTCTGTTCCCACGTGCAGAGAGGCCACAAAATGTGGTTTGTGGCCACAAAGGGGACACAAAATGTCAGCTCTCAGCTCTTGGAACTCCCAGGATTTTCTGGTTCCTCACAGGAGTGAGCAGTGCTGGGTGTTTATGGCTTGAGCTTTTCCCAGGTTGGAGAAATCTGATTTAATGTTGCCTGTTGGAGGAGTGAAATTCACTTTGAGCAGTGCTGGGTGCTTGTGGTTTAAGCTTTTCCCAGGTTGGAGAAATCTGATTTAATGTTGCCTGTTGGTGGAGTGAAATTCAGTTTCAACAGTGCTGGGTTTTCCTAGGTTGGAGAAATCTGATTTAATGTTGCCTGTTGGAGGAGTGAAATTCAGCTTGAGCAGTGCTGGGTGTTTATGGCTTGAGCTTTTCCCAGGTTGGAGAAATCTGATTTAATGTTGCCTGTTGGAGGAGTGAAATTCACTTTGAGCAGTGCTGGGTGCTTGTGGTTTAAGCTTTTCCCAGGTTGGAGAAATCTGATTTAATGTTGCCTGTTGGTGGAGTGAAATTCAGTTTCAACAGTGCTGGGTTTTCCTAGGTTGGAGAAATCTGATTTAATGTTGCCTGTTGGAGGAGTGAAATTCAGCTTGAGCAGTGCTGGGTGCTGTGGCTTGAGCTTTTCCCAGGTTGGAGAAATCTGATTTAACATTGCCTGTTGGTGGAGTGAAATTCAGTTTAGGCAGTGCTGGGTGCTTGTGGTTTAAGATTTCCCCAGGTTGCAGAAACCTGACTTTGTGCTGCCTGTGGGAGGAGTGAAATTCAGTTTGTGGTCAGGATTTGTGGTGTGGTCAGCCTGCTCCAGGGGTTGGGAGTGACCTGGAATACTGGACAGTGCTAAAGGATTTTTGGACACTTTTCCAGCTCAGTTTCTTCTCTTTTTCTCCAGAACTTTATATAGGATTAGCAACTTCTACATAAAATCTGCAATGACAGAGGATGCAAATTTCCTGCCCCTTTAGAGATGGGAGCCAGGTCTGGTGGCTTTTCCCTGGATTTCAGGAGGGGGATGAGGAGCAGCCAGGAGCTGCTGCTTTCTCCCCCATTTCTGGGGACAAACACTGAGCAGAGTTCAAAGAGTGATTTGATGCCTCAGCCATTTCCTCCTGAGCCTGGTGCTGTCTGCCAGCTGTCAGATTGGAACAGGACTGGGGATCTGCCCCCCAAAGTGCAGCCTGATGGATTCCTTGTGGATTTGGGAAAGCTTGAGATGCTCCAGAGCCACGTGGGAGTGAGTCAGCCCCGTGTCACGGCTTGGACACTCTTCTGTCTCAGGCACTCCAGGTCCAAAAGTTGATTTTGAGGGATCTTTCTGTATAAATTTAGGAGCTTTGGGAGGACTCAGTTGCTGCCCAAAAAATCCTGGTTTTCTACGAAAATCCAGTTGCTGGCTGCTGCTGTGGATCTTAGGGAAGGATTAAAAGATGCAGCTACAGGACAGAGCCACTCCTGGGGTTCTGATTGCTCTGACTCCAGTTCAGAGCTGCACTTTTTCCATCCCCTCATGGATTTTGAGCTGTTTTTTGTTTGACACTCTGTGCTGAAGGCACCCCTGGCCCTCAGAATAGACTGGGAGATGAATACTTAAAAATTTCAATTAAATAAAATGTAGAAAATATCATTTTACTGGCGTAAAGAAGCAGCAGGTAGAAATGACTCCTGATTTCCCTAGGGAATGGGAATACTGGGAAGATTGAGAGGCAAGAGGGATGAGATGGGGCCACAGAAAGTTAAAAATGAGGGTTCTTCCCAAAATCTTCCCAAATCTGTGCAGCTGGTCCAGGCCCTGCTCCCAGTTCTGCCACTGCTCTGCTCTGTGAGTTTGGGTGACTCATTTCCTTTTGTGTTCCATGGCTCCCTCCTGCTCCTGTCTGTTTAGATTCCAGATTTTTCCTACCAGGAGCTGCCTGTGCTGTGTGGGACAGACCCAAGAGAGAGCCTTGCACACATGCATGAGGGACCAGAAAACATATTTAATGTGATTTTAGTTATTTTTTAACAGCATTTAAATTGATGAGATCATAGCAAGTACTTTAAATTAATTTTTTTAAAACTTTTTTTTTTCCTAGAGAACTGATTTTTCTGCTTTACCTTCTTGCAGTTTGGTCATGCCAAAAATATTAAACTTAACAGAAAACTATAATTACTATAATTTACACCTTCTCTGAGGGTGTCAGTGAGGTGCTGCTTTGTGTCTCTTTTTCCATCCCTGATTTATTTGCTGCCTGTTGTTTTCCCATTTCTCCTTGGTCAGTTGTTTTTTTTGGGTAGCTTCTGTCTGGAATAAAAAAAAAAAAAAAGAAAAAAAAAATCAGTGTTGGTTTCCTGGGCAATTTCTCTGTTTTTGTAACTGGTTTCTATTAATGCTTTTGAGATGAATCCCAGGAATCTGAAGCTTTCCAGCCAAAGGAGGTGTTTAAATGTTGTGCCATCCAAGGGTGCTGGAATGCAGGGAGTTTTTGGAGATGCCCTGTGGGTGCAGACAGAGCTCTGTGACCTGCTCCAAGGACAGCAGCAGAGCTGGAGGACCACACAAACACGTGGATTAATGGGAATAATCCCACAGCTGGAAACCTCTGGGTGCTGCAGTTGAGCTCCTCACTCGGGCACATCCAGGTCTGTGCTGACACTCTGCACAGCTCAGCGTGTTCAGCAGCTCCAAACCCTCTCAGCATTTCCATCTGACTGAATTCCTGCATCCCTGGACATGCACATGCATTAATTTCTGCTCCTTGGGTTAGAGGGAAGTGGAGGTTGAAGGCAGGAGGAGGTTGAACCTGCAGAGGACAGCCCCAAACTTCCCTTGCTGTTCCCTTTTCTCTGCTTTTGATTCCAAATGGAGCCTCAGGCTGCACCAGGGGAGGGTCAGGTTGGGCATCAGGAAGAATTTCCCCATGGAAAGGGTTGTTCAGCGTGGGAGTTGCTGCCCAGGGAGGTTTGGAGAGCCCATTTTGGAGGTGTCCCTGGAATACTCAGAGCTCTGGGCTGGGGCCAAGGTGGGGATTGAGGCTGGACTCAATCTTGGAGTTCTCTGCCAACCCCAGCAATCCTGGGACTGAGGAGTGCATGGGCACAGCATGGCAGTGACTGCCACTGGGGCATTTTGTGGACTTCACCTGTCTCTGGCTGGTATTTAATGTCCCCAAGATATTTTTTATTCACTACAGCCTAAAGGTGTCAGAGCTCTGCCCTGCTCACCCTCCAGTGTTTGCCCCAGCTGCTTTGGTGGCTGATCTCAGGCTGCTGATTACAGTGGACTCCAGTGAAATGAAACAAGAAAACATCTGGTGAGAGCATCACCTTGTCATTCTGAGAAGGCAGATCAGGGCTTTTTGTGTTTGTGGCTGGGGAACAAGCAGGGTAATGCTGGGGCTGAGAGGTGCCTGCCTTGTTCCAGCCCTGCAGTAATGACAGGCTCTGCTTGGCAGCCCTGTCATTGTGGTTGGCTTTCCATTTTGTCCTTTCAGCTCACAGTTCTTGCTCTAAACTGGATTATTTCAGGCTTGCTGAAGGGGTTCGTGGCAGCTGGGAGATTTGGTTTCAAGAGAAAAGCTTTGCCACCAAGTGAAAAATGGTGTTGGTGTAAATTAACCCTGAACTGCCGTGCCTTTCTTTTGCTGTTCCCATGCAAAGTTCTTTTTTCTCATATTTTATTCTGAAGAATCCTTGCTGCCTTTGCCACTGCCAATTAGCTGTACTCTTGTACTCTTTATTCCTAAGCTGTAGCATTCCCTACTACTTTTCTGTTCCAGGAATTTTATCCTTTCTTCTTCCCATGAGCAGGTATTTTCTCCTTTGATCCTGGTGGAACACTCTGGGTCCTGTATTTAAAGAAGTTGATGATAAGCCTGGAGTGTTGACAAGGTCTTGTACTGTAATTTGTGTCAACAGATCATTAATGCTGCCATTCCTTTTTAATTCGTGTATTTATGGCTGTGAAGATGGGGTGGAAGGGGCCACTTCCACTCCTGTTTCCCAGGGTTGGTGGCTCTCAAAAATGGCATTAAAGGATGGAAAGTTCCCCTTGGCATCAGACCTTTTTCCTGATCTGATGCTTGCTCAGTTTTCCTAGCTGCTGATCTCCAGTTTGGATTTATTGGGAAGTCTCTCAGTGCAGCCTGAAAACAAAACCGGTAAAAATGGAAGAGATGGGGAGGAGGAAACTTCCTGACAGCCAACACTTCCCACAAGCCAATTACCCTTGTGGCCCCGCACTTTCAGCAGGGCTTTGTCCACCTGAGGCACTGCTTTAATCTGAATTAGGTGTGAAATACCGATTTTCTTTTGCCACAGTGAAAGAGGCGACTCTGGGAACACGGGAGCCTTTCTTCTGCTGCTGACCTGATCTGCGGGCAGGTGCAGAGCTTGCAAAACCACTCCTGCTGCTGCCGGAAAGTCCCTGCTCCTTGCCTGGATGAAATTGCTTTCTCTGCTCAGGATTCGTGGTCAGCTGGAGATGAGCAGTGGGCAGCCAAGGGATGCTCGGGCTGGGGAGAATCAACCCCAATTCCCCCGGGAGTGGGGAAGAGAAAGGCTGGGGAGAACTGCTCAGCTCAGAACGGGTAAAAATTCAGCTCCTAGAGCAGGAAAAATGTTGACACAGCTGCTTCTCCAGGATGTCTTTGGAGCAGCAAAGCCCCAGGAAGGCAAGGCTGGCTGCAGACTGCAGGATTAGAGAGGGGACAAGGGAAAGATCTGCAAACCCTGAGTCCCTTTCATCCCCTCTGTGAACCCCACAGAAGCTGCTGCTCTTCCCCTGGGTGATTTGAGGAGACTTCAGCTTTGTTCAGCCTGGACTTGGCTCCTTGCAGTCAGGAAATATCCAGTCCATGACAGCAGCGGCCACAGCAATCTGCTCCCTCCCAAAATCCCTCCCAAAATCCCTGCGAGGAGCAGGCAGGCAGTAACCTCTGCAGTGCCACAGCTGGCAGGCAGAAAGGTGGGGGGAAAAAACCCTGGAATTGCAACCTGGAAATTCCTGCCCGTGGCTGGGAGGGACCAGGGGAAGGAGAAAATGCTGGATTTGCTGTGTGCTCAGTGGGAGCAGCTTTTCCAGGCATTTTCCAGGCTGCTCTGAACACAGCCTGGCTCCCTGATGGAGACAACAGGAAAAGCTCCTTCTTCGTGAGATTCCATGAAATTCCATGAGATTCCATGAGGTTCCATCAGGTTCCATGAAGTTCCATGAAGTTTCATGAGGTTCCATGAAATTCCATGAGATTCCATCAGATTCCATGAGGTTCCATGAAATTCCATGAGGTTCCTTGAAGTTCCATGAGGTTCCATGAAATTCCATGAGGTTCCATGGGATTCCATGAGGTTCCATGAAATTCCATGAGGTTCCATGAGGTTCCATGAGGTTCCTTGAAGTTCCATGAGGTTCCATGATATTCCATGAGGTTCCATGAGGTTCCATGGGGTTCCATGAGGTTCCGTGAAATTCCATGAGGTTCCATGAGGTTCCTGGCCCAGCAGCTGCTCTGGGTCGGTGCTGTCCTTGCTGTGACACCTGCCACAGGTCAGGGACAGGGCACCAGGAGTTTTTGCTGCCTGCAGGTGGTTTGGGTTGGGAATGATGGGAATTCCTGAGGCTGGCAAAGAGAATCTGATGGGACCACGGGTGCAGCTGGGTTTGTTCATGCCCAGGTGCTGCCACAGCTCAGGTGATGAGGGTGGGAATGGGGAGGGAGGGGTTGTTCCTATCCCATCACCCCCAAATCCCCTCACTTCACAGAAATGTCAGAGTTGTTTTCCCAGGAAAATTTTTGTTCTTATCTGAAGATTATTTCAGGATTTTTCCCTAAAAACAAAGAAGTTCTCTGGATCTGGCTTGGACAGTGTGGAGTTAACAGCAGGCTTTTTTTTTTTTCATGGTCATATTATCTAATAATAATAATAGCTTCAGTTTCTTGGAATTTGTTTGGAAGTGTCTGGTTCTGTCTGATGCTGGAGACAGGATCCTGGACTGGGTGAAGTTCTGATCTGGAAGCTCCCAAAGTTTCCCTTGTTGCAGTGTGTAATTATTTAAATGTTTATTTACGGGGTTGTTATAATTATAATTATAATTCTCTCCTCTTTCCTGAAACTCTTCCCCCCCCGGGGTAGAGGGAATTTATTTTCTGGTAGAGTAGAGAGACAGAAAAATGTCAGAAGGAAAAATTCAAGTGTGGCAATTAAGTTTATCCTCATGGATGCCATGGGAAGGCTCTTGACTTGTGTGTTTAGGTTCTCCTATGGAGTCCCACAGACATTTAAGGACAGTGAGTTTTAATTCCCTTTCTTCACTGGATGATTAGTTGGATTGAATTGTAACATCCAATAAATCCAAGTCACTAAATGATGTTACTATAAGCACCAATAACCTGACAACAGAATGCAAGAAAACAGAAAAAATTGACCATATTTTAATTTTCCTATAATAGGTAATTTTACTTTTAATATCCTAGCAGCAGCTACTCTATTTCTTATTTTATACTCTTATTTCCTGACTTCATACTCATTGTAATTTTCCTGCAAACACCCAGCCCTTGCTTACAAATCACAGGACAGGCTAAATATTGTTTTCTAGCTTGTCTTTGGAGACTGGAGCTGCAAGTAAAACCATATGAGGAGAGCAAGATGAAAACCCCATTGAAGGCAGCAGAATAAATCCAGTCTGGAGGAGTGTCAGACAAAGGGAGGAACAGCTGCATCAAGTAAAGCACCAGGAAAATTGGTTCCATCCCTAGGGGGAGGGAGAAAAGATTTGTTTTGTCAGCCCAGAGCTGTGTGGGACCAGCTTCACTCGATGAAAAGTTTGATGTCAGAGTCAGGGAGGGCTCAGAAGGTGCCGGAGGGAGGGGAAGGAGGAGAGGGAACTGCACAAAGTGTGAGGGAAGGGAAGGGAAGGGAAGGAGGTGGAGTAATCCTGCAGAATGTGAGCTGCTGCCCTCAGCTCTGGGGATGTAAATTGATGAGCTCACAGTGTTTGCCAGTTACAGAAAAGAAAGTTAAAGCAAAGAAGTTTTCAAGTTGTTTTTCAGCCCCGAGAAGCCGAAGGAATGGAGCAGCTTGCAAAACTCCTCCTGTGGCAGATTTTGCTTCAGCAAAGTAAGCTCTGAGCTGCTGGTGTGCTGTTACTTGTTTTTATTTCAGCTGCACGATGGGGCTGGGGGCTGCCTATAAGGTTTTGAAGTGTTATCTTTGTGAGACTTTGCTCAGATTCCTAAATTTGCTCTGTTTACATCTGGGGAGGGGAGGGAGCCTTAGATTTCCTCTGCTTTTGGGGAGAGAATGGAAAAATGTTTGAGGTTGTTGGAGCTCTGTTCAGCATGTTTGTGCAATCTTTTTTTTTTCCTATCTGCAAATTCAAAACCAATAAGCTGGGGTGTGAGTACAGCAAAGTTTTCACAGTCAGATTTATAGGATTTAAGGTTATTCTTTTACATTTGAAGAAGCAGAAACAGCTGGGGGGTGTGTGAGAGAGGGTTCAGATGGAGGGGGAAAAGGATGTGTGGTTTTTGAGTTTCTTTTCCTCTTGTCAGCAGAAGGGCAGACACAGAATTCACTTTTGGGTAGCAAGGTGCAAGAAGGGAGTAGGAAGTGAGGAGCAGAAGTTTTTTTGGGGAGTGGTGACCCCCTGCTCTTCCCAGCCCTTTTTAAAGGCTGTGGCTGACACCTGAGCCCCTCAGCTCCTCAGCACTGAGGTGGAATAAGGTGAGGAGTTCTCCCTTGGGTCCCTAATTAATCCACTTTCCGTGGCACTATGGAGTTTTTGCAATGCCCCGAGGCAAGGTTTAGGAATTGGCAAATGATGGGATCAGTCAGAGGGACAGCAGGGTTAAAGTGGCTCAGAAATCTGGGCTGTGGGGTGGGGGAAAGAGGAGGAGAGGCCACACTTGTGTGCTCCAGAAGCACCAACCAGTCCAGTGACTCCCAGTGGGGTTTGGCAGGGCAGGAATAGCAGGTCGGGCTGCTGCAGAGCCAGAGGTGCCACCTGAGCATGGATGATCTCTGACAGAGCTCCAGGTGCATTTGGGATTTACCCGGATGCACTCCGGGCAGCCCTGATGTTTGAGCCCACCCAAATCAGGTTAAAACTCAGTAAGGAGGATGGGGAGGGGGGAGATCTGTGCTCTGAGGAAATCTGTGACCCCTCCTGCACAGGAACCACTCCCTCAAGTGTTAATGTCTGGGGAGGAACAGCTCCGTGTTTGGAATGGCTCTAAAAACCATTCCTTGGGCTGCAGCCAAGGGGAAGCTGACAGGGCAGGGGAGGCTTTCTAAAGCTCAGCTGAAATCCCAGCAAAGCTGGGGCCGATCTCTGGGGGATCCTGTGTGTGCCCCAGGTGGGGATTGGCTCCTTGTACACACACCGAGCTTTTCCTTGCTGCAGAGGCAGCACATTCCTGCTGTGAGGATGTTCCTGCCTGCAGGGAGTGCAGGATTGGTGGGGCTGGCTGGGTATTTAAGGGCTCTGCCTTCCTTTTTGGAAGTGGGAGGCTCTGCCGCTGGGAAAGCTGTCCCAGGAAGCCTTTAAAAATAAACAAACACAGAGATTGAGGGAAAATCCCAGCTCAAAGCCTGGCTTGACCATCAGTGGGCTTTGAAGGGGAATTCTGTTTTATTGAAAAGCTGAGTCTGGCAGGCTGGGCAGGAGGTGAGTGGCAGCACTTTAGGAGGAGCTGTTTTGCTCACCAGATCCCTCTTCCAGATGAGCCCAGATGTTTCTCCTGGTTACTACTCAGTGAGATTAAAAACCCTGGGCTCACTGATGGCACTGTCACCTTGATGCTGCTGGGCAGGAGGTGAGTGGCAGCACTTTAGGAGGAGCTGTTTTGCTCACCAGATCCCTCTCCCAGATGAGCCCAGATGTTTCTCCTGGTTACTACTCAGTGAGATTAAAAACCCTGGGCTCACTGATGGCACTGTCACCTTGATGCTGCTGCCACCAAAAGCCACCAGGGCCTCTCAGCCCCCTCAAGAGTCAGGATGGAGCCACTGGCACTCCCCAGAGGCTTTGGGGACAGCGTGGTGGCACAGGCTGCTGCTTTTCCCATCATTGTGTCACAACTCTCCAGAGCCCATTAAAGCCCCTATAAACAGAGGGATTTATTCATGGATTTATGGGAGAAATGAGGAATCTGGCACACATAGATCTGGGGAAAAATGTGTCCTTTCTGCAGGACTTTTCTGCTCTGGTAGTTTTGCATCCCCCAGTATGAAACAGGAACTCAGAGGTTTCAGCAGCTTCTAGTTTGCCCACAGTTTTTAATTTTTTAAAATTTTTTTTTATTTTTTTGTGGCTTAATTCTTCGCATGAAAAATGGACGGGATTCAAGAAGTGAGAGCTGGCTCTGCCTTTTACAAGGGATTAAGAAATCATTTTCCAGGCTGCTTTCCTCTTCCTCTGCTATGGGACCACAGAGTTTGTCTGGGATCCTGCTGAGTCAGCACAGAAGGTGTCAGGGGACAGCACAGAATTGCCTTTTGTTGGGCTTTTTTGGGGGGGTTTTTGTTTTGTCTTGTTTTATTTGTTTTGTTTTGGTTTTTGTTTGTTTGTTTGGTTTGGTTTTTTTTGGTTTTTTGTGGTTGCATCAGCCAGAGAAGACAAAGTGATTCTCCATCCCATGGAACTTGAAATTTTCAGACGAAAGCCACAGCTGAGCTCTGTGCTGACAGCCCTGAAGGCAGCTGAGGTTCAGAAGCTGCAGCTCCTGGAGGGCTGTGGTGGCAGAGGCCAGAGCTGTCACCAGGTGCATGAAAACTCTCTGGTTTTCCACCTGACTCACCAAAATCCAGCTGAGCCCAGTGCTGCATTCATGAGCTGCCACCTTGCAGGGCTGTCCTTTATCTCTGCTCAGAAGCTGCTGTGCCATAAAATCCCTTTTTAAAGCAGGGCTCCTCTGCTTGTCTCACATAGCAGAGGGAGTTTTGGAACCCTAAATACTGAGAATTTTAAACTTTCTGTGCTGAAAGGCACAAACCCTCAGGAGAACACTGCATTTAACCTAAAGCCACAGAGAAAACTTCTGAAATTGAATAATAGAACTGAAATTATGAAGTGTAGTTTGATTAGAAATGTGTAATATCACATAATAGAAAACTTTGAGTTTAAAGTTTTAGAATAGAGTAATATATATATAAAACAAGATAAGTTTTAGAATAGTAATTAGTCTTTCTTCACCTTCTTCATAAATTTAGATAGTGTTTTATAATTAGACAGAAACTCCACATTACAAGACACGAGTAGTTATTGAATTAAAAGTGAAAATAATATATGTGTCATTTCTTAACTAAATAGTTTTTCTCAAAAAACCTTATAAAAATAGATACAGAACAATTTTGTACCTTATTAGTGAAATACTGCAAAACTCACAACTTGCAGAACTGTAATACAGACCCTGAAAAGAGAAAAGGGCTCATTCCTCCTTCCACTGCTGCTCTCTGCTCGGGTTATTGAAGGTCAGTTATTCAAAATTCCATTTTCTCCAGGCAGTGCCAGGGATCAGAGACACCCCAGACTGCTCAGATTTCTGAGTGATCTCATTTACAGCTCTGTCAAGTAAGTTTGAGCCTTACCCGTGGATGTGTGCAGATTTCCAGCGTGGCTGGGGAACCAGAACAATCAGGAGTTCCTGTGCTTTTTGGGAAGAGTTATCCTTTTTTCCCCCTCTTCTAGAATTTTGCTGCTTGGCTGCAATGTCACTTTTTTTTTTTTTAATATATATTTGCACCATTTTGTCCAACTGGGGATGATATCCTAGGGCAGGTTCAGACCCAAAGTTTCTGCCCAGACTCCGTGTGTGCACAAAGTGAGATTCCCTTTCTCTCCCACCTCTCTCTGCTGAGCTCCAATATTTAAGCTCAGCTCATCTAGGCTGGCTTTTGTTGGGGTGCTCAATGTCAACCCAGCTTTGTGTGGCAACAGGCAGAGCAAGTCTCAAATCCAAAATAAATAAAAGATAAAATGCAAAATATAAAACCCACAGGCTCTTCCCTGGCCCCAACAGCAGCAGCAGCTCCTGGTCACTGAGGGGCAAAGCAGCAACACCTTGGAATGACTTTTTGAGGAAACAACAGCATTCCTGCCCTGGTCCTGGCTGAAGTTTTAAGGGGGAAAAAACCCAAAAGAATCAACTTTCCAAAAGCTGTTCCATCCCAACAGAATCCCTTTTTCACAGAGTTTTGTTTTTCGCAGAGAAGTTTTAAGAGTAGAGAGGAAAAGAACCCATAAAGACACCAACTTTTCTTGTCTAAAAGCTGTTCCATCCCAACAAAATCCCTTTTTCACAGAGAGTTGTGTTTGGAAGTGCTGCCCAGGGTCCAGCAGCTCCACCTGGAAAGGGGAAGGGAAGGGAAAGGAAAAGGGAAGGGAAAGGAAAGGGGAAGGGAAGGGAAAGGGGAAGGGAAGGGAAAGGAAAGGGGAAGGGAAAGGAAAGGGGAAGGGAAGGGAAAGGGAAAGGAAGGAAAGAGGAAGGGAAGGAAAGAGGAAGGGAAGGAAAGGGGAAGGGAAAGAAAGGAAGGAAAGGAAAGGGGAAGGCAAAGAGAAGGAAAGGAAAGGGAAGGGAAAGGGAAAGGGAAAGGAAGGGAAAGGTGCTCCTTGCCCTGGCAGGTGGGAGGTGCAGGGCTCCAGAAAGGTGCAGAAGCAGGTGCTGGTGTGAGCTCAGAGCTTTGGATGGCTGAGCTTTTGTCCCTCCTTGCATTTCCAGTGCTGCATTCCTCAATGTGCCTGCTCCATCCGACGCTGCTCCGTGTTTTTCCCATCAGCTCGCCAGAGGAAAGGAGCAGTAAATGCCTTCATTCCTCTGCCTGAGCCAGCAGAGGATGTTTCTGTCCCACCACATCAATCTGTTGTTCGTGCAGGGCTTGGAAGCAGCCTCAGACAGCATTCCCCAGCTCCCAAATCGCTGCTCATGTCACGACATTGTCCCCTGGCCCCGGGGCAAACCACACCCGTTGAGCCACAAGGACATTGCCTGCACACGGTGACACCTCTGCTGTGCTGGCAGCTGGTGGCCAGGCACAAGTGACACCGGTTTTTCCTGGCTGATTTGGTGCTGTGGAAGAGATTTTTTTTTATCATTCCTTTGTTTTTCTAAGGCAAATCTAAGTCCTGGCTTGCAGACACAAGGGCTGCAGCTGAGACATTTTGCAGCCTATCAAGAGAGACAATCAAATGATGGAATTATGATGGCTCTTTCTTATGTGCAGAGAGCACAGACCTTGTCCAAGATTAGATTTTTCTCTTTGTGATGCTGAGATTTTAAATGTAAGAAAAAATCCCTCCTATTTGAAGTGCCTTTGGGCTGGCAGCTCAACAGAGAGTGCTGCTCATTTTTTGTTCTCTGCTGTGCCTGCTCTGTGACAGAAAAAGGGGAGGAAACCAAGTTAATTCTCAGCATTTGGGGGTGTGCTAAAATACCCCCAGTCTGGAGTTGAATTTGAAATTCATAAATTCCAGTGCTAAAAACAAAACAAAACCAAAATACAGCCTTTGTCTGGAGGACTTTGTGCCTCTGACATTAGCAGGACAAAACCTCCTGTGATTTTGATGGAACCCACTTGGGTTTGGCAGGGTGGAGAGATGAATGGTGGTGTTGTGTTGGGAATCTGTGTTGGGAATCAAAAGCCTGAGACCTTCTAGACCCCTCCCACACAAGGAGCAGGAGGGACTGGACCAGAGAAATGCAGAATCAAAGGAATTGGTTCATCTCTGGCAAAGTTCCTCCTGTGTGGATCTGAGTCATGTGGGCTGGAGAGAGCTGCTGCACCCAGAGCATCCCAGAATGAGCTGTGCAGACAAAGTGTGTGGCTGGAGTGGGAAATGGATATAAACATCATCAGTATTATCAGGGAAAGGGGAATAGATGGAGCAGTGACAAAGGTGGCTGCTGACTTGGAGTGCATTTGCAGCTTTTTTATCCTTTTGTTGTCAGTAACACTCTTTATTTTCTGCTTTGACAGGTTCTGTGTGCTCATATTCAGGTGAGTGGCATCTCTGTAAATCTGCCAGGTTCTGTGATCATGAGGATTGAGAGGGACCCTGATTCCATGGCATGCACTGGGGCTTTCATTCCTCACTTCCATGGATCATGCATCCCATGTTCTGGTGTCTCTAAACCTGGGTTAAACTGGGGGATCAGGATTAGGAAGGACAGCTTGAGTGTACAGTCCTGATAACAGACGTGAATGAAATCTGTGGTTTAAAGTTTTATTTATTAGGAAAAGATTCTTCCCCCTGAGGGGGGCACTGAACCGACTCCCCTGGGAATGGTCCCAGCCCCAAGAGCTCCAGGAGTGTTTGGATACTGCACGGGGTGGGATTGTTGGGGTGTCTGTGCAGGGCTAAGGTTGGATCAGGGGTTTTCTGGGTCCCTTCCAGCTCAGGATTCTTTGATTCTCCATAAGAGTGCCTTGTGCTGGTCTTGAAACCAGAATCAAAAACCTACAGAGATTCCAACACCTCCTTCTCACGCCATTAACTCCATAACCCCACAACTCTTTTTTTTGCTGTTTGCTCCTGGTTTTTGCAGTCCCAGCTGATGCCTCCAACCCAGCCAGCGTGGTGGTGTCTGTGCTGAACATCAGTGCAGTGCTGGGCTCCCAGGCCGTGCTGCCCTGCAAGAGCCACCGCATGGTTTGGACCCAGGACCGCCTCAACGACCGGCAGCGCGTGGTGCACTGGGACCTGCTCAGCTCCTACTTTGGGGACAGCAGGATGGACAGGCTCTGTGACATGTACTCAGCTGGGGACCAGCGTGTCTACAGCTCCTACAACCAGGGCAGGATCCTCATGCCAGAGAATGCCTTTGCAGATGGGAATTTCTCGCTGGTGATCAAAGGTGTGGAGTTTTTTTCACCCCGGGGCTCTGTGGGGTTTGTGGGTTTTGGTGGAAGTGGGTGGGTCATGGCGTGGTTTTGATGAATGGATTTAATACCAGGTTAATAAGTCTGATTCTCAGGAGGAATTTCAGGGTTTGGAACTGCCCAGGGAGGTGGAGGAGTCCCCATCCCTGGTCTGGGAGCAATTTTAGGTGTGCCTGGCTGTCTTTGACACTTGAAATTCAGGGTCTGGGAGCAATCTCAGTGCACTGTGGCACTCAGTGCTCTGGTTACCTCTGCACCTCCAAGTCTAATCCAGAAAACCTGCCCAGCTCAGCAGGTTAAGCAGCTCAAAACCCTCTCAGCATTCCCTCTTACCAAATACATGCATACCTGGACAGTTCCATTAATTAACTTTGGCTCCTTGGGCACTTAGGGAAGTGGAACTTTCAGCTGGAGATTCAAGGCAGGAAGAAGTTGAGGAATTGCTCCCGAAGCCACACACTGTTCATGGGCAGCCCTCTGGTTTTGCTTCAAAGTGAAGCTTCCAGCTGCCCCAGGGGAGGTTCAGGCTGGATATAGGAGGATTTTTTTCCCTGGAAAGGGTTGTTAAACATGGGAATTGCTGTTTAGGTTGGAGTCCCCACCCCTGGAGGAAGGAATGGACATGGCACTCTGGGCTGGGTGACAAGGTGGGGATTGAGGTTGGACTCAATCTTGGAGTTCTTTTCCACCCTCAGTGATTCTGTGACTTCTCTGAAGCACTGAGTGTTTTATTTACCTTTGAAACAGACCTGTTTTGAAAGAGAATTTGTGACAACCTGAAAGCCACCTGGGCTTTGTGTGGCCCTTTGGTTGTGATTCAGTTCCTGAACTCTAAACACTCCATGGTCATTGCTCCTGTGCCTGCTCTCAGCTAAACCTAAACCAGCTTCCTCTTTCCACCTCTCAATAGAAATACAAAATTTTCTACTCACAAGAAATACAAAAATTTCTGCTCACAAGAACAAATCAACTGAACAAATTATTTCATTAGGTGACCAAATCATTATATTGGGTGAGATGATTTATCTCTGCTTAACCCACCCTGGTGATAAGGATGGCTTAGAACAAAGTTATTTACATCCAGACAAGGATTTGGGAAGCTGCAGATGACACAAATAATCATTTTTTTCCAGTATAAAACACTGAATTCCTCTCTCTTCCGTACTCTACAGGTGTTGCAGAGAGTGATGCAGGCACATATTCCTGTAACCTTCACCATCACTACTGCCACTTGTACGAAACTGTGAAAATCCAGCTGGTGGTTGCCAAGAGAGGTGGGTGTGGTGACAGCTCTGGTTCTGCAGGTGCCACAGGAGGCTTGGCAAGCACCAGCAGAGCCTGCTGCTCTCTGTGCTGTTTGCTGTCTGCCTCCCTGAGTTTCAGAGGGTTTATTTACAAACCTCTCTTCTTCCTTGGCCAAACAGGAGCCTGCTCAGCTCAGTGTTTGCTCTTGGTCGTGACCAAACTGTCCCTGCTGCAGCAGCGGCACACCCCTGGTGACAATCCCTCCCTGGTGACAATCACCCCTGGTGACAATCCACACCCTCAGCTCAGCTCAGCCTCAAGGACCTGCCTGTGCTCTGCCTGCTGAGCTTGCCCTGGGCAGCCTGTGCTTAAAAACCCACCACACCTTAAGCCTGGCTCTAAAAGCGAGCTGTTGGCAGCTGCAGGGAGTCCCACCCCTCCACACAGGCACTCATTAAAAATCCATTTAAACCTCTGCGTGACGCCAGTGGAGCTGCTGGGGTGGAAGTGCAGCTCCTCTGCTGCTCTCACAGTGCAATAAAAACACCCTGAGAGCCCCAGTCTGCTCCTCTGTGCTCTGGCTTCTTCTGTGATTCCTTTTCAAGAGCCAAGCGCAGAGCAGTGCTGCTTCAGCTCCTCCAGTAATTAGGGCCTTTGTGGGTAGGAAAGCATTTCCTGCTCAGAGGATTGGGATGAAGATCCTCGTTCCATTCTTAGCTTGTGGAGGGAATTTGCTTCCTGCTTTCTGAAGCAGGAGATTAACTGTGAGTTAGAAGGAGGAGAAAGTGGCCTTGCTTCATGAAATGGCCAAGGATGTTAGAGGATAAAGGTGTTTTTTTTTTACTAAAAGTGTGGAAAAGCCAGGGTTGTTCATGTTCATGCATGTTCAAGCTGTGCCATGAGGCACTTTTAAGATTTTGGGAGGGAGTGTGTTATAGGATTCCAATCTGGGGGAGTTTTAGGATTCCGAGAGAGCAATCTCAGGTGTCTCAGTTGTATCCTTGACACTGGGAATTCAGGATTCCAGGCTCTGGGAGCAATCTCAGGTGTCTCAATTGTGTCCTTGACACTTGGAATTGAGGGTTCCAGGCTCTGGGAGCAATCTCAGGTGTCTCTGGCTGTCCTTGACACTTGGAATCCAGGATTCCAGGCTCTGGGAGCAATCTCAGGTGTCTCTGGCTGTCCTTGACACTTGGAATTGAGGGTTCCAGGCTCTGGGAGCAATCTCATGTATCTCAATTGTGTCCTTGACTCTTGGAATTGAGGGTTCCAGGCTCTGGGAGCAATCTCAGGTGTCTTAATTGTGTCCTTGACACTGGGAATTGAGGGTTCCAGGCTCTGGGAGCAATCTCAAGTGTCTCTGGCTGTCCTTGACACTTGGAATTGAGGGTTCCAGGCTCTGGGAGCAATCTCAAGTGTCTCTGGCTGCCCTTGACACTGGGAATTCAGGATTTCGGGCTCTGGGAGCAATCTCAGATGCCTCTGGCTGTCCTTGACACTGGGAATTGAGGGTTCCAGGCTCTGGGAGCAATCTCAGGTGTCTCTGGCTGTCCTTGACACTTGGCATCCACGAGACCATGGCGTGCGACAGCGAATTGCCCGAAAATTTTGCCGGTTTTGGCCAAGGCAAGGAAACCTGGGAAGGAAACTTAAGTTAATTACGTGGGGAAAACAGGACGGGTAAGGGCAAAACCAACTCCAAACTTGTGTCCCCAGCAGGCGAGGAGGCCAGCGAGTACTGGGACGGCGAGAAGCCGGTGGTGGTGGCCCCGGAGGGCAGCACGGTGACGCTGCCGTGCGTCAACCGCCAGCACATCTGGACGGAGCGGCACAGCGAGGAGGAGCAGCAGGTGGTGCACTGGGACCGGCAGCCCCCCGGCGTGCCCCAGGACCGGGCAGACCGCCTGGTGGACCTGTACGCCTCCGGGGAGCGCCGCTCCTACGGGCCCCTGTTCCTGCGGCAGAAGATGAACGTCAGCCGCGGAGCCTTCGCCCTCGGGGACTTCTCGCTGCGCATCTCCCGCCTGGAGAGCGCCGACGAGGGCACCTACTCGTGCCACCTGCACCACCACTACTGCGGGCTGCACGAGCGCAGGATCTACCACGTGTCCGTGACGGAGCCCGAGAGGGAGAGCAAGGTGGTGAACCTCACCACGCACGGCCTGGGCCCTGCCGCGGGTGAGTGACCGCTGCTCTGCTGGTGGAGATGGACGCGGTCTCGCGTTAACGTAAAGGGACGCGACCACGGTCGTGCTCAGAATGATTTATTGCTCAGGTAAACATCAGTCTCAGAGGCCGTGAGGTTTGCAAGGGCAAGCAGTGGGCCACAGCTCAGGATAGTCACAGGTTCTTGGTTACAAGGTAATGTATAGCTTTGGCTATAAGGCAATGTACAGCTTTGGTTACAGGGCAATGTACAGCTTTGGCTACAAGGCAATGTATAGCTCTCTAACCCAACCAAGGTAGTCACAGGTTCTTGGTTATAAGGCAATAGAGTTTTCTAACCCAAACCACGGTCGTGCTCAGAATGATTTATTGCTCAGGTAAACATCAGTCTCAGAGGCCGTGAGGTTTGCAAGGGCAAGCAGTGGGCCACAGCTCAGGATAGTCACAGGTTCTTGGTTACAAGGTAATGTATAGCTTTGGTTACAGGACAGTGTATAGCTTTGGCTACAAGGCAATGTATAGCTCTCTAACCCAACCAAGATAGTCACAAGTTCTTGGTTATAGGGCAGTGTACAGCTTTGGTTACAGGGCAATGCATACCTTTGGTTACAAGGCAATGTATAGCTTTGGCCACAAGGTAATGTATAGCTTTGGTTACAGGGCAATGCATAGCTTTGGTTACAAGGCAATGTACAGCTTTGGATACAGGGCAATGTGTAGCTTTGGCTATAAGGCAATGTATAGCTCTCTAACCCAATCAAGATAGTCACAGGTTCTTAGTTATAGGGCAGTGTACAGCTTTGGTTACAGGGCAATGTACAGCTTTGGTTACAGGGCAATGTACAGCTTTGGTTACAGGGCAATGTACAGCTTTGGTTACAGGGCAATGTATAGCTTTGTCTACAAGGCAATGTATAGCTTCCTAACCCAACAGACTGCTGCCACAGCATTTATTTTGCTTTTCTGACCTTTGCTCACTGCCCCAGGGCAGTTCTGCACTGCTGGCAGGCCCTGAGGCAAACAAGCTGGGTTTGGTTTGTGTTTTTGTACAGCTCCCTCTCCCTTTTTCTTGGCTCTCTTTCCTCCGTGCTTCTCTGGAGGTGTGGGCAGGGGTTGATGCAGCCCTGCTTTGCTGTCACAGCTCTTCTCACCAGAGTTTCTCTCCCCTTTGCACGGATGTTTAGGCTGTGCAAGGTGCCAGACCATGCAGAATCAACCACCAGGAATTTTCCTCCACCCTTTAGCTTTTCTTTTTTTTTTTTTTTTGTTTGTGTGTGTGTGCCATAAACCCATTTTCATATTTTCCACTGCACTGAGCTATCATCTGTCAGCCTGTCCAAACTCAAAACCATCACACTTCGTTCAGGCAGAAAAAGAAAACAAAAATCCCAAGTTTAATTTTTTTTAAGTCTTTTGGGTATAGTTCTTTATTAACACTTTAAAATATTCATTGTGTTTTAATATTTATTGGCTGTTTAATACAGAATTTTTATTTGCTTCATACATTTTTAAATAGGTTTATTCTCCTGTAGAAATTGGCTTTCTCAAGTCATAGAGACCTAAACTTTTTCCCTGGGGCTGAGGTTGGTGTCCAGAAAATCCAGGCAGTGCTGAGAGAGGTGGCTGGAGACCAGGACATCCAATCATCAGAGTTCCTGCACACAACCCTTGAGCCTTACCCATAGATGGAAACCAGATCTTGTTTCCAGAGTAGTTCACCCAGAAATTTATCCAGGATGCTGTCCTGAGCAGCTCCCTGCCTGCTCAGAAAGGAGGTGGAATCTGAGTGATTCAACCTGCCTGAGGTGCCCCCAGTGCTGGAGGAATTTCCCTTCCTGCCAAAAGCCACTTCCACTGTCCAAACCAGCAGCTTTGGGACCAGCAGTGACCCCTCACCACTCACAAAAATGTGCTGAGCCCATGGAAATGTGTGAGGAATGGAGACATCCAGAGGTTTCCTCTTCCAGCCCTGCCTGGGTGCAGCAGGGGAGGCTGAGGCATTGCCTCATTCCATGAAAAACTGCCTGGAATTCTTCTGGTGAGTGCAGCATGAACAGGGAGACAACAAAAGCAAACCTGGAATTCTTCTGGGGAGCACAGCTTTAACAGGGAGACAACTAAAGCAAACCTGGAATAATTCTGGGGATCACAGCATCAACAGGGACACAACAAAAGCAAACCTGGAATTCTTCTGGAGAGCACAGCATGAACAGGGAGACAACAAAAGCAAACCTGGAATTCTTCTGGTGAGCACAACATCAATGGGGAGACAATGAAAGCAAACCTGGAATTCTTCTGGGGAGCACAGCATCAACAGTGAGACAACAACAGCAAACCTGGAATTCCTCTGGGGAGCACAGCATGAACAGGGAGACAACAAAAGCAAACCTGGAATTCTTTTGGGGAGCACAGCATTAACAGGGAGACAAC
>VWZV01014674.1:4989-16529 GCA_013397155.1 Irena cyanogastra | reverse complement strand
TGGGGAGACAACAAAAGCAAACCTGGAATTCTTCTGGGGAGCACAACATGAACAGGGAGACAACAACAGCAAACCTGGAATTCTGGGGATCACAGCATGAACAGGGAGACAACAAAAGCAAACCTGGAATTCCTCTGGGGAGCACAGCATCAATGGAGAGACAACAAGAGCAAACCTGGAATTCTGGGGATCACAGCATCAGTGAGGAGACAACAAAAGCAAACCTGGAATTCTTCTGGAGAGCACAACATAACAGGGACACAACAAAAGCAGACCTGGAATTCTTCTGGAGAGCACAACATAACAGGGACACAACAAAAGCAAACCCAGGAGCTTTTTTGAGGCAGCAGCCTCAGCTCCTGGCCTTGCTCCAAGCTCCAGAGCCAATCCCAGACAGGAAAGTTCATCCTGTTTGGAACAGGAGCAGGGGCTCAGTGCTGCTCTCAGGCTCAGCAGTGTCCATGTGGTGGATTTCCACTAAAAGAGCATTTTTACTCAGGATTTGCTCTGCAGCAGGTGGCTGGAGAATCTGTTGTGTCTTGTGATTAGTGCTGAAATATTGGAAAATCTTTGCCAAGTGGAGAACTCTCCACTTTTTGCAGCAGAAGATTCTGGTCCTTGACACTTTGGGAAGATCATGTTAAGGCACCTCTGCTCTAGGTTTTCCCCCTCATCATTAGGATTTGTTTTACCATTTTCACCATTATTTATTATTGTTTTACCATGTCACCATTTTCACCATTATTTACTTATTTTATTAGGATTTCTTTTTCAGGGGTTAAAATGTCCTGGGAGTGAATTTGGGGCAGGTGGATGTGCTGAGAGGTCAGATCTTGGTTACAGAACAAACCTCCATCAGCCCAGCTTAAATTCTGGTGTAGGGTGAGGAGGAGTCAGTGTGACCTCATGATCCTGCTCTGGGCACTGCCATTCCCTGGTGGGACTGAGCTGTGCCTCAGTTTCCCCAGTTATCAAATGGGCTATATCCCATTGCCCAGAGTTATTAAATCTCTGTTTTTATTGTTGTTGCAGTGACCTCCTCAGTGCTGCTTAAAGTTTAAACCCAGCTCTTAGCCCAGTGCTGTGGGAAAGCAAAAAGCCAGGAATAGAATTCCTCTGTTTGCTGTGGCACCATCTCACATGGCAGAGAGCAGCCAGGGGTGGGACAGAGCAGAGCTGTCCCATGTGCTGTTTGTTTGCAGCTTTGCAAGTGGCTTTCTTGGTTGGAATGGATAGTTTTTAGCTTGGCAGGGTGGAAATCCCATGGGTTTTTCCAGCACTGTATCCAGGGAGCACAGGGCAGCTGGAAATCCCAGTAAAAAGCACAGTGCTGCTGGAGTGAGCACTGGGCCACCAGAACAGAGCACGTTGCTCAAAATTTTGATTTTCTAGGACTGCTGTTGGCATTAGCAAACCACCAGCTCTGCTTTCACAGTGTTTATTTCAACCCTCTCTTGCCTGATTTAATTTAATTTGATTTTCCCTGGGTTGGTGTTTTTAAATGCTGGAAGCAAACTGCCCAAAAAACTGGAAGCAGCGCTTCCAGAAGTGCCAGAACACATCTGCTGAAGGGTGCTGTGGCTTTTGAGGTTTTCCCCCTCACTTTTCCCCTTATTCCCTCTGGGTAATTAGCAGAGGGAACTCCCAAGGGAATGGGAGGTGAGGGCTCCATCCTGTTCTTGCCTGGTGCTCTGTGAAAATTCCCTGTAAGGGGTGAAGGTTTGAAGGAAAAACCCCTCTCCCAGCAGAGTCCTGTGGGATTCCATCCATGCCTGGGCTGGCTTTGAACATTCCTCTGTCTGAGGAATGGACCAAAAAAAAAAAAAAAAAAACGCAGAGAAGTCACTTCCTCTTTGCATGTGTAAAACATTGACCTATTTATTTGAGATCTGAAATAAGAAAAAAGTTCCACGTTAAAGTTTTGAGCTTCCCTTCCCCGTGCTGTGGAACAGAAATCCTGCTGCACCCACAGAAGGAACAGAATCTTGGCTTTCCTCTGGTTTTAGAGGGGAGGGTTTATTTATGTTATAGATTTCATTTCATTTCAAAGCAAGCTCATTTTTTTGGCATTGAAAACTCTTCCCACTCCATAAATTTGAACCCTTGGCAAGGAGGGGCTGCTGTCTGCAGCCAGAGCAGCGTGGAGTTTGTGTTGAAAGGCACCCAGAGGAGGCTTGGGTGAGCCTCTGGAAGCTTTGGGGCTGCCTTTGCTCTGAAATTCCCCCCTGCAAGAACACTCTGATGGCCAGGGATCACTGATAACCCTGGGAATTATGATCTGGTGAGGAGCACAGCCTCCCCCACCTGCCAGAGGTGCAGGCTGGTGTAAATCAGGCACGACCAATTCTTGCAATCCATGAGAATTTCTCCCCGAGCGTTCCCGCTTCCAGTGATGCCTTCTTTTCCTTCCCTCAGATCCAAACGTGGTCAGGGGCCACAATGTCATCAACGTCATCATCCCTGAGAGCAGGATGCACTTTTTCCAGCAGCTGGGCTACGTCCTGGCCACTCTGCTGCTCTTCCTCGTCCTCCTCATCGTCGTGGCGCTCGTCACGCGCAGGCGCCGGCAGAGAGGTGAGTCCAGGGAAACTGCCCTGTCCTCCTGCAGGGACATCCTGGGACATTGTCCTGCAAGGAGCAGTGCTGCAGGCAGGGATCCCCTCCTGCAAAACCAGGAACCTCCACTGGGGAGGATTTGCAGGGCTGGTGTGGGGTAAAAATGTCCAGACCTTGATTTCATGGAATTGTTGGGGTTGGAAAAGACCTCCAAGGTCATCAAGGGCAGGCTTTGGCTGAACCCCACTCATGATTTGCTCTGTAGAAGGGAGGAGAAAAACCCTTCCCAAGTGGGATTTATCCCTTGGGAGCTCAAGTATCCAGTGGGAAGGATTTGCAGGGCTGGTGTGGGGTAAAAATGTCCAGACCCTGATTGTATGGAATTTTTGGGGTTGGAAAAAGCTGAACCCCACTCCTGATTTGATGATTTGCTCTGTGGAAAGGAGGAGAGAAGCCCTTCCCAAGTGGGATTTATCCCTTGGGAACTCAGGTGTCCAGTGGGAAGGATTTGCAGGGCTGGTGTTGGGTAAAAATGTCCAGACCTTGATTGTATGGAATTTTTGGGGTTGGAGAGAGACCTGCAAAGACCTCCAGGGTAATCAAGTGCAGGTTTTGGCTGAACCCCACTCCTGATTTGCTGATTTGCTCTGTAGAAAGGAGGAGAGAAGCCCTTCCCAAGTGGGATTTATCCCTTGGGAGCTCAGGTGTGCGGGTCCCTGCTGTGCTGGGTGATCTGTGGAGTCCCTAAGGGGACACTGGGATCTCTGGGTGACACCCACAGCCCTGCTTTGGGGTGCCACACAAAAAGCCAGCACCAGGAATGGGTCTGGAGTGGCTGTGACTGCTCATTCTGCTCTTTCCTCCTGGGTAGGTTATGAATACAACGTGAAGAAATATGGAGAGTAAGTATAATTAATTTTAATATAATTAATATTATTAATTAGCTTTAGAATGCATTAAAATGAACTCATGGCCCCTCTCCTCAGCTAAGAGCCTAAAGCAGCTGAAAATCTGGTTAGGAGGAGGAAGTGGAAGGAGAAAATGGTTTGTGGGGCTGGTTTGGCAGTTGAATTTCCTCAGTTACTCTTTGGGAACTGATTCAGGGATGAAGTTTCTGTGAGATGTCTTTGGGAGCTGGTGGGAAAGGAAAAATGCACAAATCTGCTGTGAGATGGGGCCAGGATCATGGCCTGGGCTCCTCCAGACCTTATTTGATATGATTAAAGTGGAAAAGACAAGGAAATTCCAGGATTGGCTGCCTGTTGTTCTAAGATCTGTACAAACAGGTGGGGAAAAAAATTAAAAATTAAATAAATTCTCTAAAGAATTAGAAAAGCTATTGGGGAAAAGTGTGAAAGGAGCCAGTTATTAAAAGATGGGACAACAGCATTTTCCACCTTTATTCCCTTTTCAGGAAGGATGTGAATCTTAAAGAATTTACAGTGGACACGACAGATCTGACCCCACACAGAAGTGAAGACATCAGGCTGGGTGGGTATCCCTGGCCACCAAACCAGGTCAAAATCCTCGTAAATCTCAAACTTTTATTGGCACTTGGATGTTCTGAAGTGACTTAACCCATTGTTTAACCCCTGGAAGTGAGTATGGACTTTATTTGGCCAAAATTGGGTAAGGAGAAGCCCTGAGTTGGTTGAGTTCATTGTCTCCACCTTCTGTTGAAGCCAGTTTGGTTTAACTTCCTGATTTTCTCCTCCCTGGATGTCAAATCATTCAGTGATCTACCACAGAAGATCTGTGGTAGCAATTAGGGCAGATAAACAGAGAATGAGAGGAAGAAAATTTGCAACAGAGGCCTTGAGATAGAAAAGAGAAAATAGAAATCCCCCTGGGACTTTGTTAAAATGAAAGGCACTGGGAAGAGGGGAAGGGAGCTCATCTCACACTGTGAAAGTGATTTTTTTTGGGTTTGTAGGATGGATTTGGGGGATTTCCAGCATTCCTGAAGGTAGATGCTGCTCCTTGCTGGGGTTTGAAGGTGCAGCCTTGAGTTTATTGTGTCAGTGATTGATCAGGGCTTGGTTCTTGCTGGGATTTGCAGTGAATCCATTTCACAAAACTGCTGCTCTTGTCTGCACCACCCTGAGGTTCCTGAAGCCCTGTCAAGATGCCAAGTTCACACCAGCTGCAACTTGCTTGATAAACCAGGAAAGAATTGATTTTTTTATTTGCATCCCCAGTAAAGGCCCAACCTTTAAAAGAACAAGCTGACAAACTTTAGGTCCCAAGAATTGCTGTAAAGGCCGCAGTAAACAAAAAATTGGGAGTAAAGAAAGGAATTGCAGAGGGTGGGTTGCAAAAAATCCTTTTCTGTGTGTCCCAGGAGAGCAAAATCTCTGGATGACTGCATCAGTCACCTCCGGGTGAGCTTTGAGAGATAATCCAGAGCTGGGAGGAGCAGGGAGCTGAAGTTTGCACAACTGATCAATGCCAGGGGCTAAAATGAAGTCAGAGCTGTTTTCCTGCTGAGTAACTCCACAAATAATTCCTAGAAATCAGAGGTGCCAGAGCTAGAGCACATCAAGGAAGGACTGATCACCTGTGTCTTGCTCCTAAAACTCTTGTTTTCTTTTAATATCCTGATGCCTGTGTGAATTCTGCTCCTCCCTCGCACAGATTACAAAAACAACATCCTGAAGGAGAAGGCTGAGCAAGCCAGAAGCTTCCCAGCAAAGAACATTGATTTAGACAAAGGTAATAATGACTTTCTTCCCCTTAATTGGTGGCTGTGGGGACCTTCAGATGGGAGCAGTCCATCAGTGAGTGACCAAGGCACAGCCAAAGAGGAATGAGAAACCTCATGGCCAAAGCAGCAATGAGAAACCAGCTCCCTTCCCATCCTTTCATCATGGAGCCACAAGATGCAGGCAGTGATTAGGCCTTTAAAAGCTTTGGCATGGCACAAATTGGAATTTTTTTTTGGTTGGAAAAGAAAGCCTGGCAGGGCTGGAACAGTGCCTGCTCCACTGTGACCTCAGAGGGAGGGAGATGCAGCCCAAAAATGTCCTGGCCTGGTGTTTGGGCAGCAAACACTGTGCAGAAAGAGTGTTTGGAGCTGAATTAATTGATGGGTAATGGGCAGTTACTTCAGCCAAGAAAAGCAAGCAGCTCTGCCTCCCTGGGGGATGAATCTCCTCCTGCTGAGCCAGGATTAATCCCCAGGGTTGTGCTCTGTTTGCGGGACAGCACTCCTGTCAAGCAGGGCTTGTGACCAGCTCTGGCATGCCATGACTCATTCCAGGGGAGTTAGGATTTAATAAATGGGCTGAAATGACTCCAAGCTGGGAGTGCAGAGCCCAGGAGCTGTCCCTGATGGAATTCTCGTGGCGTTTTCTCCTGCATCCTGCAGGGTGGGTCTGGCCAGTCATTTACCCCCAGTCTGTCTCACTGGGGCTTTTTGATACCAGGGCTGTGCAGATGGTCACCCTAGAAATAAATCCATATTTTTGTGCTTCTTTGAATGGTTTGAAATCTCTCTCTGGATGCTGACCCCCGTTTCCATTTGCTTTCAGATTTCAGGAAGGAATATTGTAAATGAAGACACTCCCACAAACAGGTGGGGAAAAAAATTATCCATCCAAGATAGATAAAGTGGAACAGAGATGGCTTTTCTTAATTCCATCTCCCTCCAGTCCCCACAGAATTTTTTCCACATCCACTTTTCCTCCACACAAGGGTGCAAATGCTTCATGAAAGAGTTAAAACTGTCTTGTGTGCATTTATGGGGTTGGGTTGCCTTCTCTTCCTCTGTTCTCCCAATCCTCCCTTCCCCTCTTCTTTCTTTTCTTCCAATTATTGTTGGATTTTATGCATCAATGGTTTTTATGAGCTGAATCAGCAGAGGTTTTGCTTTGATGTTATTGCTTTAAATAAAACCACCTGCATCACTCACCCTGAGCCATCATTCCAGCAGGCATTTTTCCACGTGCTGAATCCATCAGGAGAGCAGTGGCAAAGGCTGAAATCGTTTCACACACACCTTGGCACGTGCCAGGTGAAGCACAAAGGGCACAGCCCTCCCAAAACCTCATTTTATCAGTGGGGAAATGTCAATATCCTCATTTTACAGAAAGGGAAATTCACCAAAGGCTGAGGGCTCAGCTCAGAGCTGAGCTCTGCGTTTCTCACCCCATTTTTGTTGATTTGTTTCTGTGCACACTCTCCAGACTAAGAACTTCCTGCATAAATCTTGGTTTTTTCCTTTGTTGTAACAGAATTAATTCTCATTATTAGTGTTGCTTAACTTTTACCATTGGCTGTTAACTCTCCAAACATTTAAGAAATAAAGGAGAATAAAATGGACTTTCCAGCTCAGGTTGATTTTCTTTCTTGCCCTTTTGGAGGTGTTCTCTCAGCCAGCATTACCTAATTCCTCCCAACAACTGTTTCATCTCAGAGCATCCCAAAGTGCCTGACAAAGTGCAGATTTAATCCAGTGAATTATTCCAGTGATTCCAACAGAATTTCCACATGGGACAGCATTGTTAACAGGGTCATGGGGCCCCCAGAGGAATTTCAGCTCTGCAGAAATGTCATTTAAGGAACAAATCTGCAGCTGGAGCTGGAGCTGGAACCATCCAGCAGGGAGGAAGGCTGGCAGCCCTTCCAGAGGATTTCATTCTGCAGGTCCAGAAGGGAAGATAACATTTCCTGCTGGAACTGAGCTCTCCCTGGCAGCCCAAATTCCTCTTCTCCTTGCAGAGTTCCTGCTCCTGCAGCCTCCCAGCCCGAGCACCTCCCCAGCTGGCCCAGCAGAGTTCTGCCAGGGCCACGGATGGAAACAGCTCCTGGACACTGCAGGGACTGGGACTGGAAGGATCAAGGCAGGATATTGTCAGAATTCACCTGTGGGGGGTTTTGGGAGGAATTTGAGATGGGATCCCTGAGTTGGTTTTGATGATGGGATTTATTTTTCTCACCTTCTGCACAGGCAGGAAGGGTGAGCTCAGCTCACATCTTCACCACATGGTTCAGAAGGTCACAAGACTCCTGGTTACAAGAACTTTTAAGGATTTATTGACCAATAAAACACTGCCAACAAGGATAGTTATGGTTTTGACCTAATCCTTAAATATTTTATCTTATGGACCCATGTTACAGTGTGAGCTTTCTCAGCCAATCATTTATGACACACAAACCTGCAGTGCTGCATTCTAANGTTCATCTTTGTAACTTCTTTTATTTGTATGTCTTAAACTATTTTTATATCTTAAAATTTTTATAGTATTGCTTTCTAAACTCCTTGTTCATCTTTGTAACTTTTTATGTCTTAAACTATTTTATATCTTAAAATTTTTATAGTATTGCTTTCTAAACTCCTTGTTCATCTTTGTAACTTCTTTTATATCTTAAACTATTTTTTATATCTTAAATCTTTTTATATCTTAAATCTTTTATATCTAAAACTCTAAACTTTCTTCTTCTTAGCTTAACCTGTCTCTGCTTTAAACTATAAATCCAAATTCTCACTTCTAGCATTTAAGTTTGGAAGCCTTTCCCAAGGTCTCAGATCAAATCCTGGTTTAATTCTAAGCTTTGCCTTCCAGGCCCAAAGTTCTGAGAATTTCTTGCATTTTGGATTCCAACAGCTATGAAACTAAAAAATGGCAAAAAAAAAGTGAGTTTAGCAAATTATTATTGACCAGCTTGTGCAGCTCTGGTGCAAGTGTCACCTTCCCTCTTCCCTGGGGTCGATTTGCACCCAAATAATCCTAAATAAGCTGGAGCTGCCCTGGGGCTTTACTGATCTCTGCTGGCAGAATCCAGTCCAGGCCCTGCTGGTTTTTTATTTCTGAGGCATCTTCACTTTTCTCTGTTAATAATCTGATTTTCCAGGAGAGCAGCTGGGAACAAGGAAAAGCTCATTTAGAACACCAGAAAACCACTGAAAAGAAATAGTTTTATTGTATTGTATGAAATATGTTTATTTTTATTCCACTTGGCTGAAGTGAAGTCCAGTTTGTCCCAGTTTCCTTTCTGCCTCCCAGTCTGGGGAAGAGTTTTACAAGAGGAGAGAGACTTGTAAGTTATGAACAGGACAAATTTCTGAGGGGAAGAAAAAACACTGAGAGAGAAGGAGGATAAAGACCCAAATAAACATTTCTAATAAAAAAAACTCCAATTTCCTAGAGGTCTGTATGTGGCCTCAGATCAGCTGCTCTGCAGACAATTCCTGCAGGGAATTTGTTCAAGTGTGACTCTCCCTTTTTTTTTTTTTTAAAAAAAGGCTTCAGCTGCTAAGGAGAGGCAGGAAAAGCAGAGGAAAGAACAGAGATTGAGTCATGATGAGGAGAAGCTGGCATCAACCCACAAATTTATCATTTTTAGGTCTGCATCCCATGGAAGGGTTTGAAAACCCACAGAGCGTTGTCCTTTATCCTCTTTTCCCCTCCCTGTGGGGCAATATTTCTAAATAACAGATATTTTTAAATGAAGAAGGGCTTGGAGAACGCAAGCACCTCCTGTTATTTCTCATTTTCCTCAGGTTTTTTTTGTGTTTAGGTGCAGCCCCGGGGAGTTTTGCAGAGGTTACTGCAAAGTCTTTTGCTTCCCTCTAGTGTTTGAAATCTCCATTTCCTGCCTGCCCAAATCCACTGCACACAGAGGGAGAATAAATGGGAGAAAAACCTTGCAGATCTTCCAGAGCAGACCCAGGAGAAGCTGAAACTCTCTCTGCTTCTCCTTCTGCTTTGGGATCACTTCCATCTTCAGTTCTGCCTCGATGCCCATCTTGCCAACAATCCTTGAAGTGAAATTTTGTTCTTTTACAGAGAAATCCTTGCAGGTGGATGGAAACCACCCGGGGTGGGTGCTCAGAGCTCTGGTTTCCCTTTTGTCCCAGCTCTTCACACAAACATTCTGTGAAATATTGAATTTTTTTTGCCCAAGAACAGAGACTTCAGTTCTCTTCCCATGGAATATTAAGGTCATGTGTTCTACCTGATGTTCAAGAATTATTTGAGATTCTTCAGTGAAAATTTAGAATCCCTAAACAAAACCATCTTGGGGTTGGCAGTAGTTTAGGTCAGAAGCCTTTTACAAACTCTGCTGAGCACCCAGAGTGTGATGAGCTCTCAGAATTCCCCCAGACCAGCCACAAGCATTGCTATCATTCCAAAAAGGCTTTTTCAGGATGGCTTTTAAAGGTTTTGCTTTTTCCCTGCGTGGAAACTGCTGTGAAAATGAAGAAAAGGGTGAGCAGCTTTTATCCCTCAGGACACTCTCTGCTCCCTGCAGGGCCCTCTTCCCTCTATCACAGAGAGCACAGCACTATTAGCAAGAGATTTGGTGCCTCATTTTTATTTTTTGCTGAAGTGTTAAGGCCTGAGCTCTGCAAGACACGAGCTCTGCTGGGCCAGGGCTGGATCCTGCATTGCTGTGTCCTCTCTTTAATTGGATTAGCTGCTGGTTTGACTGCAGCATGAAAGTTATCTCCTCTCCCCTGTGCTTTCTGGGGAGCTTTTTGTGAGTCACAGAGCCAGCCTGGCCACGTCTGCTCGCAGGGGATCACCTGGCAATTATTATTTCCAGCTGTCAGAAGGGAAAGCCAAGCTCAGGGAGCAAGAGCTGAGCTCTCAGCAGGTTCAGCCTCTGGGTGGGCACCTGAGGTTGTTAAGTCCCAGCTGAGGGGACCAAATGTGAATGTTTTATGAGTTTCATGCTGCAAAAACTCCACAGAGCTCAGGATCTCAGAAAATATGCCAGAGTTATGAGTAAGATTCCCATTCCTGCGTGGTGGGACTGATGGATTCGTGGTGCACTTCCCTGCCAGCTGCTTGCAGAGCCTGGCAGGACAGAAAGCTGAACTCATATTTTTATAGAATCTCCATTATTCTCCTCATTCCAAAATTCAGAGTGAGAAACGCTCGACCAGCTTGAAAAGAACTGTATTTAAATAGAAATAACTCTTGGAAATGACTCTTTCAAGGGCCCTAAATTGGTGATTCCTGGTTCAAACCAGCACCAAATCTGGGCTTACATGATGGGAGTAAGCCATGCCTTGACCTTACTGTTTGTCCTGTTTGATGATCACACACTGAGCAGGGATGAGTGGTAGAAATGTCAGCTGGATGTGATTTTGGAATTACTTCACCATACCAGCAATGGCAGGAGATAACTGATGATGTTTTAGTTTCCATTGTTAAACCTGGCTAAATTCTGGATTATCCAGGCCCAGCTCTGTGCAGAATTTGGGAGTGGGATCAGTTCAGGTGCTGGTTGCAATGATTAAACTTTGAGAAAATTGGAAATAAGGTTCCCAGACCTTTTGGCAGCCTCTGACAGAGCTGGGCCTCTCTGTTTGGGGCTGGTGGAAAAATCCTTGCAGTGCCACAGGTAATTCAGTCACTGAGCTGTGATTTTTTCCTTCAGAGTGCAGCTGAGCATCCTGAGAGGTGAATGAGAACATCATTAGCCTGGGGTTTAACTGAAAAAGGGTTTTTTAATAAGCAGAAAATTCTCTGAGACCTAAGGACAGTGCTCTGAAATCTTCATTTTCTGGTTGTCGTTTTCAGGGAATTTCTAGAAATAAAGGTGAATTCTCTCCAAATACATCACCTGTGTGGCACTAAAGAGGTTTTTTTTCTGATTCTCCTTTCCTCATCCCATCCTCTTCCTTTTCCTCATCTCCATCCCCATTCTTACTCTCATCCCCTTCTTACCTCATCCCCTTTCCCTCCCTGTCCCCATCCCCTCCTCTCCCCTTTCCTCATCCCCCTCTTATCCCCATCCCCTTTCTCACCCTATTTTCTTTCCTTTCCCCATCCCTTCTTATTCCTATCCCCTTTCCTTTCCCCATCCCATCCTTTTCCCTTTCCTCATCCTCATTCTTATTCCCATCCTCTCCCCTCCCCTCATTCCCATCCCCTTTCTCTTTCCCATCATTTCCCTCTCCTCATCCCCATCCCCTTTCCCATCCCATTCTTTTCCCTCCCCTCATCCCCATCCCCTTTTGCTTTCCCATCCCA